>JAKSZT010010858.1:3162469-3411086 GCA_026826555.1 Tolypeutes matacus
TAGATATAGATATAGATATAGATATAGATATAGATATAGATATAGATGATATAGATATAGATGATATAGATATGGATATAGATATAGATATAGATATAGATATATAGATATATATAGGGAGATATATACACACACACATATAATAAAGTAGTACAATGAGGAGAAGATAGAGTAACCTTTTGAAAAACTAAAGAGGAAGAAGAATCTGTATCAACATTATGTAAAGAATTATTAATAACATCAGCATATACCTACCTTCATCTGAAACTATCCATGCCCCTTTGATATCTCTATCAAATGGATTGAATAGTTCTATTTTTCATTTTATCTTTAATTTTCCAGTTAAATATGTCCTTCTCCCTTCTATTTTCTTATATAAGACACATGTCACATTTCGTGAATATTATTTTAGTTTTATGACGTGTCTTATTTCTTATAAAACATCAGCAGTTGTGTCATGGTGCACAATGGCTGTGTCCAAATTTGCATTTATAATAGCTTTCCTCCCACTCCACTCCCCAGGCTAAGGTATTCTGCTTCCAACAGGAATTCTTGTTTATTATGCTAATTTTATAGATCCATAATGGCTTTACTATGTTGCACTATATGCAATGGATTATTATTGTCACATGAGTAAAATCATGTTGCCAGTTACAGCTCATATTTCTTATAAGCCATATTTTTACGTGTAATGTATCTATGGCATCATTATCAGTTCTTTATTGCTGCATTACAAACCACACCAAAACCTCATGGCTTAAAATGGCACAGTCTTATTTGCTCATGATACCATAGGCCAGCAACGTTTCTGCTGGTCTCACTGTGATCACTCAGTTACAGTCATAAGAGAGCTTGACAGGGTTGAATGGTTCCAAATGGCTCCACTCACATATGTGAGCTGTTGACTGCTCCATGTGGTCTGTGGCTCCTCAGTTTCCGTTCATGTGCTATCTCATCTATCAGTGACAAGGCCTTTTCATGAGGTGGCCTCAGGGTAGTGGTGCCAGAGGAGCGGAAAGGAAGTTACTGAGCTTCGGAGAATTCAGTTTCAGAACTCTCAAAATGTCATTTGTGTGCTGTTATATTAGTCGTAAGAAGACATGTGTCCCTCCCAGACTCAAGAGATGAAAAAATGGACTCCATCTACTGATGGGATGGGTAGTAAAGATACTGCAAAAGGCCGTACACACAAGGATGGGAGAAGTTATTTAGAACAGTTTGAAAAAAAAAAGAAAAACTATTACATTACTTCACACAAGAATACAAATGACTAATATACCTTTAAAACTATTTTTCCCTTATCAGACATACCACATAGTTGAGAAACCATAACGCAGATGACATACATAGCAGTGAAGGAAGAGTGACCTTTTGACTGTTTTTACTTTTTCATGGTGCCATCTTAATTTCAATTCAAACATGCCTTCAAAAATAGAGGATGTTTCTGAATACAAAGAATCTTTGGATTCATTCTTTTTCTCAGTACAAATACAGAGAAACAAAACTATAAGGCATTAATAAATAGTTTCAATCAAATCTAAAATTGAAAAAGGAACATATGTCGTGTGCTTCATTATTAAATGAATAATAAGTTCAGAACTCCAAATACAAGCATCAGTCAGAAGGTTCTTTTTTAATTTAGTCTCTTTGTTGACTATGTCTTCAAAAATATGTGCAATATCAAAACAAAATAAATGATATCTAATATCTGCATGATTTTCTCATATATCTGCATAGGTTTTTCAGCCTTTGAACATAAGATGACTCCTGATCTCTTTTGAATGTTTGAGTGAAAAAGGGAACTCTTCAAATTCCAGTAGTTTAATTCTACTTAGAAAGAATTTTAGGGAAGTGGTGAACCAGCAGTTAAACTCCAGGCATAAGCACCTGGTTGATAAGAATTTAAATGTGTTATGCTGCCTCCTTTTATATCTCTGAATATTAAAAGTAGAGATATCCAACTACAAATTTTCCCTTCTAATTTGTCATGTTAACAATTTGACTACCACTATTCTCTAGATATGAGGTCAAGAGAACTTTTGTTAATGTGTAATTTTTAATAACACTGTAAATGATATAAAAGAAAGAGAATAATTGGTGGTACAGAATGAGAGAGCAAAATTATGAGTTGATTGGGGGTTTGGTATCCAGAGGACAAATGAAAGGACTTAGACTGAAATAGGGCTTTGTCTTCATTTGTAATATGAAAGAAGTCTGAACCTATGGTTTAGCGGATTGGTAGACCTGATGTCTGTTGGTTAAATTAAATATTAAGAAGAGTTCTCTGCTGAGTAGACAGTGGCTGATAGGTAGGTTAGTGTTTTCAATGGGAACACAGATTATAAAGTAGCTATGTTGCAGAATAAGATGAGAATTTAATAAATAAGCATAGCAGTGTTCATTTTGAATTTGCATACATAAATAAAATGAGACCACATAACATGGCTTTCTCTCTCTGTGTGAGTGACTGACTCAGACAAAGTGAGAACATTAGATCCAGGATAGTTTGACTGTCTTTTGGCTATATAATTATAGACAGCATAGCTGTCCCTCAATGTCCTATAGAAATTAATCTGGAAGATTTTCTCACACTGAATTCTCTTGGGGAGAAGTTTCAAACCACCCTGATTTCACCACTGGAACTTATTTGAATGTTACCCACCCACAGCTTCAAATAGCTTCAATATATGTGAAGTGCTGATTCTATCTTTATCAATTAATTATTGGGAAATGATTTCTGTGTTTAATCACCTGATTCCATTCTTTTTTTCAGTTAGATAAATTTATATTCTACCATATTTTTAAATAATTTGTCTACATTTTAGGGTCTTTACTTTAGATAAATAAATTATCCATCTCTTAAATATTCTTGTTTTATTTTCTTCACAGATATTACCTCATTTCTAATTTCTATCTAATTTCACTTTGGATTCTCAGTGATTATCCCAAGTCTCTCTTCCATTCTATTGATTTTAGTGCTAATAAAAGTGAATTATGCTATATATTTTTCTAATGTGCAATGTCTATATTAATTTTACTTTTATTCCCAGCTTGTTTTCTTAGTTTTGCATTATCTGTTTAACTTATTCTGTCATTTTATATATAACTTCTTTTATTGAGATTAAAGTTTCTTTTACTATTTTAGTGAAAAATGTGCTTGTGAATTTAACATTAAAATTTGGTAAGTTATTATTTCCTCTTTTGCTTCTTTTTTATTTCCTTCACAACTTTTGTCATAGTCATATAATTTTTTTTTCCATCTTACTCAATTATAACATGAACAGATATACCTGGGCTAGATATTTGCAAGATAAAAGAGTCTAACAAGTCTCCTTGCCTTCATACATACTTTTTCTGAGACTTGTTTTCTTCTCCTCAGCGGTTAATCCTGAGGCAAATGTATTGCAGAAATCTAGTCTCCATGCTCTGCAGGTTCCTGTTGGTAGATTAAAAGTCCTCAAATTTTTAAAATACATTTTCGTTAAGTCATCTAATCACTTCAACTACTGGCATAGTTTACCCTTATCAATCACTTCAGGTTGACCTCAGGAAATTTGTTTTCAGAGAGAATCATCTGTAAAGAGTTCTCTCCTTTTACCTTTCTTTGGCAGCTGCTTCCCAATTCCAGAAACAGAGGAATATATCCTTGAAGTTTCAAGTGTTGGTCATGACATTGTCAGTCTACAGGAAAGATGGAAAACCTCAGAGAGTGTTCAAAGTCTACTTTCTCTCTCCAAGAGACACTGACCAACTTAGTGATTTTTTACATAATATCTATTTTATTTCTCCTTTCTAATAAGATCATGCTTATTGTAAAAAAAAAGGTTTCTCATGATTAATCAGTCTCTTCTTCAATTCTCAGCTAGAGAAAAGAAAATATGTTGTATTTCCTTATTTTCCTCTATTGATGACTCAGGATTATATTAGGTATTGCAAGTTGATTTCACTCAAGAGAAGTTCTGAGATGAAGATGTAAATGCAGAAATTTTTTGAGAGAATACTTTTATAATCATCATTTGTAAGGGAACAAGATTAAAGATTAGGTAGTGGGAGAAGTTGAATTGTATTAAGGGCCCCATAAAATCATTGAGGGATTACTGGAGTCAGAATGGCCCTTCAGAATAGTCCTATATTGGAAAAAAGAGACCGGACCTTGATAATGCCAATTAATGGCATTGAACAAGCCACTTCTCTTTAGTCCATGGCAAGTCTGAAAGAGGGACTTAGCTGAAAGCTACTGGCTCCCAACACTCTCAGTAACTAGGAAAATGAGTGTTTTAAGACATAAGAGGTTGGGAGATGAGGAAACTGGAGGGAGCACACCAGAGCATTAATTACAGTTTGGGAAGACTTCTGGTCTTAGAAAACCATTTGATGTCTCCCTCTGATACACACACACACATACACACACATATATACACACACACATACATATATAATGTATGTAATATATATAATGGTCAAATAAATGATGAAGCTCAAGATAATAGAATAATATACAGTTCTTAATACCAGATGAAATGCAAGTTACACAAATATAAGAACTTTATTATTGCATTTGGTAATATATATATATGCACACACAAATGTACATATATATGCATATATTATTATGTAAGTATAAACTAATATGGAAGGAATTATACAAAAATGCTTATATATGGATTATCTCATTTTTACAGCTTGATCTACTTTCCAGTTTTCCAGTATTAGTTTGTATGATTTCATAATGAGAAAAACACATTATTAAAAAAAAAAAACGCTATGTATCATCTTCATACTATATGTGATGTCTAATAGTAAAGATTTTCTCTTTTACACAACCAGTTTGAACCATAGCCCAATGGCATAGGTGTTAGACCACTGAAGGGGGAAAAAACTAAATTAAAGTAAAGAAAATCAATCAATCAATAACTAGACACTTGAAAACCAAACATAAATTTGACCAATTTTATTAATATACTAATTTATGTTTTAGTATATTTGCTGAAATTTCCTAGTATGTACATAAAATAAAAATGGAAAAAATGAATATAATTATATATGTATAGGTATATGATTTATAGGTAAGTAAAAATGTGTACTGAGGTCAGCAAAATAGCCCTTCATTGTATTATGCACACCAGAAAATGTATAAGAGCAATAGTTTGATTACAATTAACAGTAAATGTATGGCTTCAATATGAATCAGGTAATTTGCAGGTTCTAAATAATTGCTGATTAGATCAAAACAGATGAACTCTATTTTAACTTAGATAGTTCATAGCACACAATGTCATATTGCTTGCATATATTTTAATGCCCAGTATACACATTTACATTTACTTTGCAGAAAAAATATGAACTTTCTGTGGATGACAAATTTTTCCTAGTTGTTCTCTTCTGAGAATTTGGAGAATTTTTTAAGTTATAAAATAAAAACCTTCTTAAAGTTACATTTACATTAGTAGTAGGCATTTGACTATAATTTTTTTACCAAGTGAAAGTCTAAGTGATACCAGAGAGTCATTTTGTATGAAAAGATCACTTCATGAAACCTCAAATGACACTATAATTCTAAAGTCATCATAAAAATTATTAGTTGGTAGAAATTAGGACTCTCAGACTATGGAGTGAAGTTTCCTTATAGAGGTGTAGGACATAGCTGTGATAGAGAATGATCCCACACATACATTTTTAATATTATTTTTTTAAGTTGTAGTAATTCAGGCATGGGAAAAGTATGTGAAAAGTGAATAATATTTTGCTAGAGTAGAGCGGTTATGGCTGGTTTAATTCTAAAGCATTATCTTGCAACTTTAAACTTCAGAAAATAAAAACTGCTTAGATTTCATGAATGACTTGAACTTGCTGGGTGACACTAAGTTTAAACCAAGATAGGAAAAGGTATTTTTCTTGAAATGTACCTTCAAGACATTTTAGAAGGAGCCATGGGAACAATGTCTGTCATTATCACTCACTGTGCTTTAGGGATGAGGAGAAATGAGCACAAATCTATTCCTAAGGCAAAAGTAAGCTGTGTGACTTCTCTGGCCCAGAGGAACACAGGAGTCATGGATCAATTTACTAACTATGGTTCAAAGTCTCCTAGACTCCCAGAAAATGCTACAGATTGCCTTAACTTTGTTTTTAAATATCAGGTCTGCTTCAAAATATCTGGAGGTTACAATTGTTATAATCATGCAAGTTTTTTTTCTGGGTCATTCTTCCTCTGCCTGTTCTAAAGGTTTGATATCTCCCTAGTTTCCAGCCACATGGCCTTAATGACAAAACTCCCAGGCTATGTTAAAGTGGGGAATATGTTGGTTGTATACAAAAATAGCAAAAGAAAATAAACATATAAGGGCATATAGATCATGCACAAAATGAATCAGGTAAAAATGTATGTTAGTAATGCTGTGCTTTTTTTCTACTTACTTTTTCTCCATATAAATATTAGATATAATTGCATCACCAAACCAGCTGGAAATATTCATACCAAATATGAAAAAATGAATAAATATGGGAATTGGGAAATAAGTGAATAAAGAATATCTACAACTAAGAGGTGGAGTATATGAACAAATAACTCACAAAACATATTATAAACAAAAAATACCCAAGTAAAGTTGTTGTAGCACTTCAGAAGACAGTTTCCATTCTTTTTCAACTATCCTTTCTACTCCAAATACAAGCCAAAGACATAAATGCCACAGGGACACTGAAAAATAAATACAATGGTGACTCTAGAAATCAGAAACCAAACAAATTCAGAGTAGAAAATCCTGGAATGATCTTGTTAGCATCTTGACTTGTGGTTGAGGAATAGTAAAGAGGTGGGGATTTGATGTCTGTAGCATAACTGTGAACTGGTCTAAGCTAGGAAACATGGCTGGTCTCACTTCTTAAAATTGAAGTGGGGCAAGGCTATCCTAGATTGCACTGTATCTCCCGCCATAGGTATAAGGCTACATACTCAGGGACTGAGAGTAAGTAGACTGAGCTTCACAGGCAGTACCATATCCAAACAACCAATTAGATCAGTGCAGTGACCCCAAGTTATCATCAGGAAGCTGAGCAAACTGTAAATACAGGGAGTGTTTCTGATCAGGGGGCTTTGGTATCTGGTGAAGCAACAACAAACCAGCTAAAGAGGGTATGTGGGGGAAAGAGAGAGAGAGAGACAGCCACTCAGGGCGTGTTGGTAAACTTGAATTCCAAAATACATGAAATAAAGAAAAATGTAAAAATGTGTGATGGCACAAATGTCTGGCAGTCCAGCAAAACTCTTTCCTTACTATGGTAAACACCCATGATTGCGACTGGAAAGCAAATGCTCGGCCAGGATCTTCCTGCCCAGACCTCCCTGCAGCTCTGTGCAGCCATGTGTCTGGTCTTCCCACTTGGAAGGGAAAGAGAAGAATCTCTTTCCCTTCCAAGGCAACAATTTTAAGAAGTGGGTATGTTTTCATCCTATTATCTCTTTCTCCATAAGTTGTTTGGATGCAGAATACGATGAGGTTCTTAGAGAGAGTGGTACTGCAAGATGGAAGGAGGCTGGATTATTTATCAAGAACAAGCATTCTGGACTGTTATATGGGCAAAAAAATTAACCATTATAAATGAGAGTATAATTATTAGAACAGCGGGTATTACTCTAAACTATAATAATATGATTTAGGCAACAAACCAGAGTAGGAGGTATATTCCTTATCAACAAAATTAAAAGTAAAGGAACTTTCTGAAAAATATCTTTACAATGAGTATGCTTGATTTCTCCAGATGTAAATAAAGTAATAGTATCCATACAATTCACCAGAATGTATGAAATGAAAATGACAGATGAAATAAAATAGATATTTATTAAGGGAACCAATTAAATATACAGATATAGGCAATTAAATATATAATCATTGAAATGAAACCAAAATAGATAAACTGTGGGTAAAAAACATGCAAAAGCTGTTAAGCAACATGTGTGGTACATTAAAAAGCCTCAATATGAGCCTAATGACTATTTCAAATGTAGATAATTTAAAATAAAACACAGAGAAAAATATATCAGAACTAATTACAGTTGCGGATCCATTGTAATTCAAAGACCTGGGTATTTACCTCAAAAACCAATCCAAATTGCTGAATAGGATAAATAAAATAAATTCATCACAAAAAGGATATAGTAAAACTAAAAATATCTGTTGTGAAAAGAACATCTTAAAAGATACTGTAATGGATACAAATTATTTACAAAATGGCAATTTTAACTAGAGTTCTCTTCTCAGTAACAATGGACAAGATATGACAGTGAAGAAATGTCTTATAAGGGCTGAGGGAGAGGAGCTATCACTTAGAAGTCTATATTAGGCTAAATTATTACTAAAGATATTTAGTGAAATGATAACATTCCATGTGTATATAAAATATTTTATTACTAATATAGCTTCTATTTAAAAATTACCAAACAGAAACTATAGAAAGATTAAAAAAATATGCAAATCATAAATATTACTAAAACATATTGGGTCAAAAATTCGAGTATTATCTATAAACATTACAATCTAATAAATATGATTTAAAAAGTGGAAATAAGATTTTATCTAACATTATCATGGATGATTTAATCAAGGTCTAATTAATTGTTATGAATGTTAAATTTCCTTTTCTTTTTTAACAGAGGTATAGAGTTGAATTAATTCTAGTGTAATTAAATTCCATATTATACCAATCAGAAAGACAAAATAATTGAATGTGGTACAAATTCAGACATAGATATAGAGAAGAAAATGTTGTTTTAAAAATTCTGACAAAAATCACTTATACATACTTCAGTCTTCTTAAGGAAAAAAATTTGGAAATATACCTACATCTATTTCAAAAAATTTACACAGAGTCAGTTTTTCACACACCCCACTCATTTTAGGGGTTTTCCTTATCATCAGAGTATATCCAATGAAATATCTGGACTGCAATTGCAAAAAGGCAGATGTCCTTAAGGAATTTCTTGCCAATTCAAAAGTTACCTCCATTAAACTTTGCAATATATTAAACTGCTAGAAACCTACCATTTTTTCCATAACAAAACATTACTTAGTTCACATTTTATATTTAATATTCAACATATTTGTTATAACTTTATGAGTAGGAGAAGTCATGTACTCCTTTTTCTTAATCAATAGCCTACGGTAAAAAAATTTTTAATACAATGAAGAAAATGAATAGTAATTTAAAATTCATCCCCAGTGCTACATCTTGGAATTTATAGGGGTTAATGGATCTGTTCTTCTACTTGCTAAATAAAATGTGTCCCCTTAGATGATGGTTACCATTTCTTAATTAAGAATCCACTAAAGTGTCATCCAAAAGTACATAATTTATTCCCTTTATATTATTGGACTGGGAATTTTGCCAATGAATAAAACATCTTATTCTGAGTCAAAATGGGAACTAATATTTTAAAGCTTGATGAGAAATATCCATTTCTTGGATATGTTTTAATAATAAATCCATATTATAATGAAGAGCAAATCAGGGTAGTACTTAATCTGGCTTTCAGTAAGGGCACTAGCTAGTGTCTAAAATGATTTCTTCTTAAGGAAAGTATAGAACCTCCAGTGTTGGAGGAAAAATACACACATACAAACACACACATACATGCAAGTCTTTATCTCTCTCTATATAAATATATGTGTATTAGTCAGCCAAAGGGGTGCTAATGTGAAATACCAAAAATGGGTTGATCTTTATAAAGGGTATTTATTTGGGGTAGAAGTCCACAGATACCAGGCCATAAAGTGTTAAGTTTCTTCTCTCACCAAAGACCATTGCCACATGTTGGAGCAAGACAGCTGCCGACATTTGCCAGGGTTCCGGCTTCTTGGGTTCCTTTCTTCCTGGGGCTGCGTTTCTCTCCAGGCTTAGCTGCTCTGGTTCCTCCACAAGGCCAGCTGTAGACTATTAGGCTAACAACTCGCTTCTCTTCTCTTGGGGCCTTCTCTCTAACATTAAAACTCCAACATCAAAACTGCTTCTCCAAAACTGCCTCCTCTGTCCTTTGCCTTGCTTTTTATATTCGATTCCCCCACCCACCAAGGGGTGGGGCTCAACACCCTACTGATGTGGCCCAGTCAACACCCTAATCATAACTTAATCATGCCCAGATTAACAGATCAGTTTACAAGCATGATCTAATTATATTTTTGGAATTCATAATTACATTAAATTGCCCAACGGCTACAATATGCATGCATATTTATTTATTATATCCTCATTACTTTTGTTGTTAGGATCCTCTTCTCATATAAAATAATTGGTGTTGCTGCTAGCCATAGCTGTCACAATTTAAGTAAAATATACTAACTTAGTTTTTTTGAAAGATAAGAGATGTCAGGAGCTTGATAAAGGAACAGCTACTAAATGATGCAGACTAGTTACCAAATGAAAATTCTCTTTGTATTTAGAGGTTTTTATTTAGAGTTTAATACAATGTGTATTTTTTTTAAAACATTCGATTTTTGTTTGTTTGTTTCATAAAATTTCCCTTTGAAATGGACTCTGAGGTTTTTAGAAAGAATGTCATGGTAAGAAACACTTTTTGAAACTGAAAAATTCTGTAAATAAGATTGGCAGTTACCTAGAGGACATAGACAGAAATGCTGCCTATGTCTTCATATTGCTAAGTTCCTATATTGTGGGGATGGTCTAAATCTTTTAAGTGTTTCCCATGGACTATCGTATACACATATCATTTGACTGAATTCTATCTACCAATTCAGTATTAAGTAGTCAATGAGAGTAACTAGAAAGCACAATTTGTAATTGTTACACTAAAATCATGTTTATTCTATTTATGGTAAATTATTAAATTTGAGGGTTCAATTTGTTCCTAAAAATCTTTCTTGTATATATGATAACAGAGTAAAAAAAATTTTAAATCCTTGGAGCTACACTACACAAAGAGTAGACCCTAAGTTAAACCAAGGACATTAATAAATAATACAATTATGAAGGTGTACTATCATCAAAATTTTAACAAATGCAAGTTGTTGATGGTTAGGTGGTATATGGAAATCCTCTATTTAATGCATGACTTTTTTTTGTAAACCCACAACTTCTCTAATAACCATAAAAATGAAAAAATAATTTTTATGGAAGGGTTAAATGTTACCATGAACTTGTTGCCCACTTTCTTGTCATGTGACTAAATATATGATTATCAACAAATGCCTTTGGTGTGAATATTCTCGCTGACCTGATTTTGTGATAATCAGGGTAGGCTAAACATTCGCTATATTAGAAACCATGCATGTGTCCCCAGACCTAGTTTTTCTCCCTAGGTCTGGTTTTCAGAATGCTGGTGATAAACTAAGTCTGATTTATTATATGACCATCCTGTATGAAAAAAGACTGTAACTTTGGGTATCTTTGGTCAACCTTAGGAGATATAGCAGGAGAACGGATGTGGCTCGGATGGTTGGGTGTCTGTCTCCCATATGGAGGGACCTGAGTTCGATCCCTGGGACCTCCCGGTAAAAGTTAAAAAAAGAAAAATACAGAAGGCACGTGGGCCACCAGGCCCCATGCTTGGGTGTGCTGCCAGGACCCGTGAACGGGTGAGCCATCAGGTCCCGTGAGACACGCAGCAAGATGATGACATAACAGGAGACTGACACATGGGAGAGCCAAAACGAGACATGCTGAAAAACCAGGAACTAAAGTGACACAGGTGGTAGGACGCTTCTCTCCCACATCAGAGTTTCTGAGGATCGAATCTCAGTGAAGACAGGAGGAGAAGGATGAGAAGAGAGGGGAGGAAATGGACACAGAGAGTTGCCCAGTGAATAGACACAGAAACAGCAAAAATGGGGGGGGTGGTATAAAAATGGATAAAAGTAAATAAATAAATTAAATCCTTAAAAAAAATGTATAGGGGAGGAAGATACAGTCTATAGTTAGTAGTAATACTTTGACAATGCTCTGTCATGATTTGTTAACAAATGTTTCATAAAAATGCAGGGTGGTTGTTGGGGGGGGGGGTTAAGTGTGGGAGCCCTGTATGATGTAATGCATGTTTGTTTTGTAAGTTCACGATGTTTACTGAACACTTATAGTTTATGTATGTCCATGTATGAATGATATGTACTTTGATAAATTGTTTTTAAAAAAAGGAAAAAAAATGCCTTTGACATACATAGAAAACAAAAATCAAGGCAATAAGATATTGAAAATTACCCATTAGCAATTTTTATTCATATTTTCATGTGGATAGAGTTTTTATTTTTTTCCCCCTTGGTAATAGAATTTTTAACACTGCAACCTTCAGGACAATTTTGAAAATAAGGGAGGCATTATTTATATCATCTCCTGGAATAATTCATCCTTACTACATTAATCACCTTCCTAAGAATTACTTGCTTATTACTCTAGCACTCATAACATATTTAAAATATCTATTTGATCCCATTTTTCACAAAGAATTTAAAAGTAAATTTTGCATAAATAACTTAAACTTATCAACTTGAGACTTTAGTTACTAAATATGTTTAAAATTGTTTTGCTGTTGAGTGATCATCAAAAGGGACAGAATTTATTTTCTATGTTAATGTTATTAAAATTATAGTTTAGGCAAATTCCTCAGAATCTATGAGAGTACATGGATAAGAAATGTTTCCTAAGGGACTGTTAGATGTGAAAGAAATTTATGGAAATGACTTTAACTTGTCTCATTTTTGTACTTCCCCAATCCCACTTCATTTCAAGGATTGCACTGATTGTATTCATGTTGGATATTAATACAGGGCTAACACCAAAACACAAGTGTTGGGAGTTTCCTCCAATTTGTAATTGCAAATGAAACAGCAACAATTCTTTTGATTCCTAGCAATAGGTGTTTTAGTTCAGTTGCTTTAAGAAGTCAACTCAGGTATTTGTGGAGAAACAGGAAAACTGGGGAATAGAACACAGAAATGTCATTTCTTTACTGCCTGGAAGAGAGATTAGATAATGAAACTTTACCTGAAATTGAAGGTAAGACTAGAGTATTTACATTCCTAAAAGTACAACTGTTTACACTAAGCTGATTTATTAGAAAGACAATATTGATTTTTCTAATGAAATTTGTTCATTCAAATTATTAATAATTCAAATTATTATAAAATTAGAATCCAAAAGCATACTGATGAAACTAGTTAAATCAATCTGAACATACTGGCTACAAAAGTAGATATAAGTTGGAGGAAATTTCATGTTTTATATATCAGTTCACTTTTTAAACTAATAACCAGGCATTTTAGATATTTTGTCTCTAAAATCCCCCTTCAGGGAGAGCCAAGTCAGTTGGATCTTTTTCTTTTGTTTTCTTTTATTATGTAAAATCCTGTGTGGCTGTGTTCATGAATTAGCAAAGAACAGTCATTACCAATTCTGATGGTGCCTTGCCTGTGCCAGAGCATCCTTGTAACACACCTGGTTTTGTGTATTCCCTCACCAGTTTTTGCTCAGGAGAGAAAGAAGTACCTGCCTTTTTGGAGTATTTGGGAGAGAGTGTGGGTAGTTCCTACCGCCTTTACTCCTATCTGGAGCCAGGCTGCTCTCTGGAGTACACCTTCTCCTTTGCTACTCCTTACTGTTCTGTAACATTTACAAGGTCAGATGCTCCCCAGAAAGACATGAAGGTGCAGCACAGCCTATGATCAAGAGCTCAAGTCTATCTAATTCCAGAGTGCAGTATCAAAGCCTTGACATCAAATATCCAAGGCACATTTTCCAATATCATCCCTATCGGTGATAAGGTTTTATTTCCACCTGCGTTTGCTTTTCTTTCATTTGATTTAGAACTTGAATGGAAAAAGGTGCTAGTGTGGTGGCACTTTAAAATTCACAAAATCTGTAACCCCTGTATTTGTCATCATACATGTTTTTAGTTAACTATTGTAGTAGTTACCACTTATTTATATACAAGTAAATTCAGATGAAATTAGACATGAAGAAAAGTGGAATTCAGCTGCTTTTGTAAACAGTTTGTAGACTGATCACAGAAATCTATTACATGGCATATGACTAACATCATAGAATTGAACGCGATCTCTCCTCTATGACCATATCTGCTTAAGTGTAAATGAACATGACCTTTATCTGACTTCACAGATACTAATACCTGATACTAATAGTTGGCAGGGTCCCCTCATATTAAAGTGGTTAAGAAGATGGGATGTTCATTTTATTTTTGTATATTAAAAGATATAAATTCATTCTATTATCATTTAAAACAATTCAAAAGAATTTAACATCTGGTTTTGACAGGGAGCTGAGGGGGTGCAAGAAATTGAGCACCTCTCTCCCACTACAGAAGGTCCCCGGATCGGTTCCCGGTGCCACCTAAAGAGAATCCAAGCAGACACAGAGGAACACACACAATGAATGGACACAGGGAGCAGATGTGGATGGGGGAGTGGGGGGCGGTAAATAAATAAATAAATCTTAAAAAAAAAAAAAAAAAAAAAGAATGTATGAAGCCTAGGGAAAATAGATTAAAAAGGGCCAGATAATTTTTTAAAATCTTCTTTTGCCTTTTAATATGAATAAAAATATTTGTTTAAATACATGAGGTTTTTCAACTAGAATTATAGAAGGATGCCTAATTTACTTAAGAGGAAAACTTGCATTAGAAATACCAATTTATACTTAAGTGGTTATTAATATGTGAGTCATTTTCCTATCTTTAAAGTTCTATTTGGCAAGAAATCATTACGTACTTCATGGCAATGTGCATTTTAATATTAAGCCACAAAATTCCATTAATATAATACAAAAATGAAATATTTTGTAAGTTTAGATAAAATTTTACTGCAGTTAGACTGAATAAGCAAAGGTTGACTGTTAATATGTGATTATAACATGCCTTAAAACATTTAGTACATTATAAAATATAGAACCTATTCTCCTATCTCCATTTTAAGGCTAGCTTTTGAGGAAGTGTAAATATTCCCCTTGGTAGTCAAAAATCACCTCTTACAGAGATCTCTTACAGAGATTACAGAGATCTTGGATCTGCATACCAAAGAAGGGAAAATCCCAAAGAAAGGTTGAAATATGAGAGATGAAAGGAAATATCAGAAAAGGATAAAAAGATAATTTTCAAACTAACAATAAATATTCTGCTACCTTTTATATAGAACAACACATATTTTCAAACTACCCCAAAAGAATTTTAGAACTATGGAGACCCAGGCATGGAAAATTATTTATTTTCCCAAGTTCACCATTAAGTAAGTGGTAAGGTTATGACTAAAAAAAAAAAAAAAAAACTAGGATTATCGGTTTCAAATTATATGTTACTCCTATTGTGTGATATTGTTAGACCTAGTTATGCATGGCAGGACAAATTTCCAGGCATGGTGCGAAACTGCAGTCAATTCGGTCAAGAAACAGAAACGTAAGGATATAAAAACGGCATTATATAAGTATTTGACCTCTAGCTACTTCTGGTGAGAGGGTACAAGACAAAGTTTAGCTGGAGCTCAGGAATAGCACTCATATTTGGAGGAATATGAAGGACTGGACTATAACAACTAAATAAGTAGTATTTCTAATGCATTTTCTCCTAACCAGCTTTTATTTTTCCATTTTTCTATAAGTAAATTAATGTACATGGGAAATGAGTGAAATAACAGACATGAAGTATTTGTCATATCAGTCCATATTTAAATAATAGATTAATTAATATCAATTACTTGTAAAGATTTATACTGAAAGAGAGTTAGCAAGGGTATAAATGACATTTGCTAGAACATTTCTGGTCAATGTGATAATTTGCATTCTACCATTCTCTGCCAACATTAATTTATTTGATTTCACAATTAGTAATTTTTTACACGAATTCATTTCATTTTCATTACAAAAACATCCATTTTTAAGAACATAGCACATTGTTACTTTTGCCAAACTTCAAACTATTCAGCCTATGGTTCAATGAGAACTCTATGGTGGGATGTCATTCTGTTCAAGAATTTGTTGAATGGATCACCAAGTAGGAAAAATACATTAATGACTTAATTAATCTAGAGAAGTCTGGAAAGGAGAGTAGATTATCTGTGTGATTATAGAATAATCCAGAAAATACAAGAAAAACTCTGAATAACGTGAGAATTTAAAATTAACCGATGTTAAAAAACATTAATAGAACATTTATCTATTTCAAGATTTACTCAGAAAAATGTTTATAATTTTTACATCTTATGATATAAATTCATGTGTACAACATAGCATTTAACTGGTATAATATTTATAAAGAAGATTGAAAGACAATATATAAGCAAATAATACATTAATATAATTTTTACTTTAATGGTAATTAATTTTCTAAATTTCTATCCACATCGTCTCAGTGGACTCCATTTTATTCAAGTTGGTTTTGAAAGGTTATTATATGCCAGCCAGAATTCCATGTCCTGTGGGTACTATGTCAAATAAGAAACTTACTCTCTGCTCTTAAGAAACTTGGATTTTAGCATCTGAAATTGTAGCACACACACACACATACACAATTTCTCCTACCAAATTTCACTCCTTTGTAAAAGAAAATAGATTCATGTGATATCTCTTATACATCTTTTCTTTTCAGCAATTAAAAATTAGCTACATGCATGAGTTAATTAGGTGCTCATTAAATTCTGCAAGAGACAGAGAGAGAGAGAGAGGACAAAGAAGGAAGAAAGGAAAAAGGAAGGAAAGGAGAGATGGGAAATTACAGGTTGTATTTATGTTATCATTAAAACATTTTTTTAAAATGTTTTCAGGAAAGCAAGCAGATAAACAATCTCTGATTAGATAAGCGATTAACACATTTTAATTTGGACCAAAAATTTTCTTATGGATATCATTTATTATATCAATGATACTTTTGTTTCTATTCCAAAGAACAAGAAAATAAGTCATGTGGCTATTGGAAGTGAAATACTATGTGATTCTGTAACACAACAACACTTGCATTTTTGGGCATGAGAATCATAGGTAATATAAAATTAATGTTTATTAACGTTTAAATAGGTAAAATATGGATGCATACGTTAGTCATATATGGTGGATTAAATAAACATTGTTTACCTAGAAATTTAATTACTTGTAAAGGTGAATTACCATTAATCACCCTAACTACCAGAAAGTTAGGTGGTATCAGGTAAACCTCCTGGCAGGAAAACATCAAATTCATACAGCTGTATATCCCAACAGCAGTCCGTGCATATTTGAAGATTCATTTTTTCATTCTTGGTATGCATATCGTTACACTGATTTTCATATAAATCTGTGAAACGTTTTGTGGCGTGTGAACATTTTTCCATCTGGAGCAGAGTTCATAAAACTCATTTCCTGTGATTTAATGAAACTGGAAACCCACCAGCAAGAACCATTTTAGCTTTGTATTCAAATGTTGGTAGGTGTTGCAATCACTTGTATGCTCCATAATATGTTCCTAATTTTACAAATGATTAATTGCGTTTCAAAAGTAATAAACCTGGTGCTATGTCCCTTGGATATCAATTCATGGCCTTATAAATCAAAGGAATAAACGTTTCAATATTTAAAAACCTTTATCTTCCCCTCTTCCCAAACCCCACCTCTCATAAAATTTACTGGTTCAGAAAAGCTGAATGTCTTGGAAAAATGATTATGTAGTTTAGTGGAAGCTGTTGCTGGCACTACATAAAATGATGCCTAGATTATATGATTCAAATGTACCAAAACAAATGATATTTTTGGAATTAAATTAGAATTTTATTGCTTTCTCTGATCATTTTGGAAACCATTCTGTAATAAAACATTATCACCATCCATGCATGTGCTTTAGAATATCTCCAAATGCAGACACAAGATCTGAAGTTGTCCACTAGCACCAACTCTTGATAAAGAGCACTTGCCTGGAAAATATTGATGAAAATATTACACCTGCAGAATAACTTAAGAAAATAAATTATTTTGCTGTTGTGAAAGTGATATATAAGTCTATCCAGGCAATCTTATGTGGTTGAGTTAAGAGATGAATATAATATGGTCCATGCATCCCCAAATTTTACAATGTTATCTAGGGTATGTAGTATATAAAGCTTATATCCTTTGCAATATCAATTAAAGACTTGATTTAAAACACCAATATGCAATTGCATTTTAATTCTCTATTGCTTTATAGGTGTTTTAAATTTAATTAAAAAACATATTTTAATAGGAAGTCTAAATTAAAAAGCATATGATTTATAAATAGATTATAGAGAGCATTAGATGACAACTAGGAAAATATTCTAATTCTAGTAAAGAGAAGTAATATGGAGGAGGATAAAATTTTAAAAGTGATATATAATATATCTTGATGTTAACTAGAACTTTCTCCCCTTTGATTAATATATTTTTCTTTCCAAGTACTTGACAAATATTGTATAAGTTTTATTATAAATATGTGCATAATTTGTAGGCTTTCCAGACTCACTTGCAGGTTGTTACAAAGAAAATATTAAAACTGAATTTAGCCAGTGCTTACCGATATATTAGTTGTTAGCCATATGACACTAATGAGAACTTGAAATGTGGTTAGTCTGAATTGAGATATGCTATAAGTATAATAGACATGCTGACTTTTGAAGTCTTTTGTGTAAAAAGGAATATAAAATGGCTTATGAGTTCTTCTAAAAAATTGTTTATATGTTGAAATTATAACATTTTGGGAGCACAGGGTTAAATAAAATATATATTAAAATTAATTTCATCTCTTTCATTTTACTTGTTAATGTGACTGCTAAAACTTAAAAAATACCTATATGGCTTATAATAAACTTCTATTGAATGCCACTGAATTAGAGTCCTCTATATAAATATTTATTTCTATGAATTTAAAGATTCACAAGTGTTGGATTTTCTAACCAGTACATATGCATACTTGATGAGTAATCTCGTTATGTTAATCTACTTTGCAGTTATGAACAAGTCATATTTATGGTGAAGAAAGAAAAAAATAAGTCCACTTGCATGTGTGTACTCGCAAGTACATTTGTGTGTTTTCTGGGTGTGCTTATTTTAATTGTTGTAAAAAAATAAGTAGAAAGAAATTTGGAATTTTTGTTGAAATTCATGGATCCATAGTATAGTTGCTGGAACCAAATGAGTCAAAGAAAATATAATTTAACTTGTCTATATTCTGGTAATTTCATAGATGCATATTGGAACAAATCATTTTGAGAATATACACATGATTTTACAAAAATCAACTTTCTTTGAACAGTAAACAATTTAATAAAAAAGACTACATATTAACATTAGTGAAAGTCTTCCAAATTATTTCTCATTTTCTGTTTTAGCATTTTTACAATATTATTTCATCATTTTCATATTTTTCAGTTCCTTGTTGTAATACGTTTTTATATAATCATATTATACTCTCAGATCATTATTTATGGATCCATCACATAACATAGCCTTGTGTATGCTCTATTTTGTGTTTGGGAACAGCTTGAGTTATTTATGCACTCAATATTGTTTCTTTGTGGAACACAGACATATTCTAAAGAGTTTGACATATAGTCACAAAAGTTTACCGTGCATTTCCAGTTACAGTAATAATGTATTAGTTTATTGCTGACTGATAGACCCACAGGATATAACCATTGCTTAACAAAAAAGAATTGTGGGCCTCACTTGGAGAAGGAAAATGCTATCAAGAAATTTAGTGTTGCATACTCAATGATCAGCATTCAAATGGATAATAGATTGATTAATAAATAATCAAATAAGAATTAAACACAACTGGAGACAAGGCTAATGGCCTGAAAGCAGAAAAAGAAATTTCCTCATATTGGAATTAAATAACACTTACTTTTGAAAAGCTGTGATTAATATGTACAGAAAATAGACATAATATGGAATCTGAAAAAAGGATCAAATTGATACTCTTGAAGCAGACAACAAAATAACCAACATAATGCTCTTAATAAATGATCTATCAATATTTTAGACAAAAATGAATATAGGACTAGTAAGCTAGAAAATAGGACAATAGAAAATATCCAGACTAATGCAAGGAAAAGAAAAAGAAAAACAAATTCAAAAGTGTAAGAGACATGGAATAATGTGAGCATATGTAACATTCATAACACTGAATTATGACAGAGCATAGGATTTATAAAATGGTACAGTCTTATCATTAATTACATTAAATGTGAACAGATTAATTCTCCAATTACACATAGAGTTTGTCAGATGGATTAAATAAAAGAAAAATGAACCAACTACATGATGTTTACGAAAGAATCACCTTAAATTCAAAGATGCAAATAAGATTGAAAGTGAAAGGATGGAAAAAGATATTCCATTCAACGAGCAACACAAGAGTGCTGTGGTGGGTAGACTATTGTCAGACAAAAAAGATTTCATGCCAAAAGCTGTTACAAGAAGCAAAGAAATCCATTATATATTGAAAAAAAGGATCAAATCGTCAAGAAGATATAACCGTTTTAAACATATATACACTTAACAGAGATCAGAATATATGAAGCAAGCCTTATCAGAATGGAAAGGAGAAATATATAGTTCTACAGCAGCAGTGTGAGAGTTCCATACACCACTTTAAAAAATGTACACAACATCATTTTAGACAGAATATCAGTAAGGAAATAGAGGATTTGAACACACTATAAAAGGAAAACCAGAAATTTTACACATATGTGGAAATTAAGCAACACATTTTTAAACAATTAATGTATTAAAGAAGAAAGCACAGGAGAAATTAGAAAATATATAAAGATGAATGAAAAGTTTTAAAAAACACACATACCAAAGAGTATTGGATGCAGTGCTCACAGAGAAATTTATAGATGTAAATGCCTACATTAAAAAAAAATCAAATCAATACCTTAACTTCACACCTTCAGGAAACAGAGGGAGAGGAGCAACTTAAACCTAAAGTTATCAGAAGCAAGGAAATAATAAAGATAAGAGTGGAGATAAATGAAATAGAGATAATCAATGAACCAAATGTTGACCCCTTGAAAAGATCACTAAAATTGACGAATCTCCAGGAAGATTGAAAAAGAAAAAAGAGAAAATACAAGTAACTAAAATGAAAAATGAAAGTGAGGACATGACTAACAAACTTACAGAAATAAAAGGATTAGAGAAAATATTAACAATTGTATGCCAACAAATTAGATAATCAAATGAAGTGAACAATTTCTTACAAATACACAATTTATGTAAACTAGCCCAAGAAAAAATAGAAACTTTTAACAGACCAATAACAAGGAATGAGATTAAATCAGAAATCAGTGATTTTTCAACAGAGCAAAGTCTAGGACCAAATGGCTGCACCAGTGAATTCTACCAAACACTCATAGAATAATTAACACCAATCCTTCTCAATCTCTACCAAAAATTTTAAGAGGAAAGAATACTTCCTAACACCTTCTACGAGGTCAGCATTACTCTGATACTAAAGCCAGATTACATACCAATAAATATTACGAATAGAGATAAAAATCCCTGACAAAATAGAAGCAAGCTGAATCCAGTGACATATATCTTGTGATAATGAAAGACACAATGAAAAAAATATATTTTTTTTACTTTTTATTTTTGTATTTTGTATTTTATTTTTTATTATTTTATTCATTTTTTTGGCTTTGATTTTTGGGAGATTTTGGATTGCAGAAGGGTTGTATCTGTGGCAGGGAGGATTACTGGTACAGGATGTGTGGGGAGGGGTACACCTGGATCATGCCTTTATGAATATAAATGTGTTCAAGTGGTCATGGGGCATTGTCTCCGTGAGTGGAGACCCACACAGTAACCAACAGAATATTGAATTCCCATCCTGGGAAGTCCTGCTTCATTCTCTAATAGAATGGCAAGAATCCCTAGCCTACGTGGGCAGTGCTTAGTGAAATATGACAGACCAATACACCAGGCTCTTGATATTGATGCTTGTACTTACCAACCTTGTTCTTGTAAACTAGAAACTTAGCCTAGTATTATAGATTGCCTAAGAGTTACCTCCTGAAAGGCTACTTGTTCCTCAAATGTGGCCTCTCTCTAAGCAAAACTGAGCATATAAACTCACTACCTTTTCCCTAGCGTGGGACATGACTCCTGGGGATGACTATCCCTGGCTCTGAGGGATTATTACTAAGTACCAACTAGTGATGCATTTGGAAAAAGACCTTGAACAAAAGGGGGAAATATTAACTACAACTGAGTTCTTATGGCTAAAAGACTTCAAAGCGAATCAGAAGTCCTTCCAGAAGTTAGGTTTATGCAAGTTTCAGGAGGATCTCATGGGAAGCCACAATAAATTGTGCCTCAAGCAGGAGTGCTCCTGAGGGCTCTAGAGACATCTGGATACTATAGGCAGGGCAAACAATCTCAGGACTTTGGCCCCATGTCAGTGGGCCTTACCTTGGAATATATATTCCCCAATGTAAGAGAGATAGACTTATTTATAATTTCCCTACACATGACTTTTCTGCCCCTTTTATCTGAAACTATAATTAGCACTGTACCCACTAATAAATGGACCAGAGACTTAAATCTTCCACCTTTTCACATTCCGGTTGAGCCCTGAACCTCAGCAGAGTTGCAGCCAACACCTACCATCCAGTTCATCAGACTCACCAGGACAACAAACAAAATGGTGATCATGGACAACACCCATGCCAAAAAACAGAGAGTGTCTACATCTGCAAGCAAGACAGCTGCATCCATCTGTCCAATGGGATCTAAGCACCCACTCAATTAGAAACAGAGTGGGCATCACCATCCTAAAATCCTCAAGATTGAGGAATGAACAAACATAAGATGGGAATGCAAATTTGCACTAAAGTAGATTTAGTATTATTCTAACAATGGAGGAACTTATAACATTGATATAAAGGCAGTGGCCACCAGAGATTCTGAGGGGAAGGTGAGGGAAGAATAGGTGTAACATGGGGCATTTTTGAAACATTGGAATTGTTCTCAATGACATTGCAATAATAGATACAGGCCATTATACATGTTGTCAAAACTTATAAAAATGTGCAATGCAAAGTGTAAACATTATATAATGTAAACTACTGACCATGGTGAGTAGCAATGTTACAATATGTGTTCATCAGTTGTAAAAAATGTTCCACACTAATCAAAGTTGTTATTGGAGAAAAGGACAGATGTATAGACCAATAAATGGAGTTGAGAGTTAAGAAATAAGTCTTCACATAAAGCCTATTGATTTTTAATGAGGGTGCTAAGTTCATTCAATGGGGAAAGAGTAAACTCTTAGACCAACAATTGTAGGAAATCTGGATATTGATATGCAAAAGAACAAAGTTGAACCCCTACCTCATACCATGTACAAAAATGAACACAAAATGAATCAAAATCCTAAATAAACAGAAGAGCTAAAGCTACGAAATTCTTAAAAGATAACATAGGCAAATTCATGGCATGGGATTTTGTAATAGATTCTTAGATATGACACCAAAAGCTTGGGCAACAAAAGAAACAATATATAAATTTGACTCCCTCAAAAATTAAAACTTTCGTGCATTGAAATGCATTATCAAGAAAATGAAAAGCCATCCTACTGAATGGAGAAAATAGTCGCAAATTATATATCTGATAAGGGTTTGTAGCATATATGTATGGCTTTGCAATTTTTCCCTCAATCCTTCCAGTTCTTTCCCCTTTAGGCAACATTTCCTTTCTTAGTAGTTATACAGCAAGCCTTGAGAAATAACTGCTTATGAGCTCATGACTGATAAAGTATGCTTAGAGTCCTCTCTCAGGAAACTCTAAGATCATTCTATTCTGTGAGCTGTTTAACCCCCTTCATATCAAAAGAAAGATGTAACTTCTGCCCTACTGACAAACATTGTAAATGTTCCTTTCAGTTAGTTACTGTGAAATTCTGCCCTGCTGGAAAACACTGTGAATGTCCTGTCCTTGATTATCTGTCCTCAGCACTGCACTTTTTAATCATGTTCCTTCCTCATGTGCTCTCCCCATCCATCTGTTAACACGTAGTATAAAAGAATCCTTTTGCTTTGTGGCAAGCACGGACTTGAACCTCGGAAGTGCCACACTTTCCACCTGCTGCCCCAGAGAGGAGCTTCCCCACATAAGCCCCTATTAAACGCTCTTTTGCTTGCCAAGCTGGACATGTCGGGCTCTTCCTTTGGTCTGATATATTCCTCTCAGTTTGTTGGGAAGCTGTCATTTTACACAGTTCCCTGTTGTATTTGGAAAGGCTTTGATACCCAAAATATATAAAGAACTCCTACAACTCAACAACAAAAAGTTGAACAAAACAATTAAATAATAGGCAAAGAACTTGAATAGACATTCATCCAAAGAAGACATATAAAAGGCCAAAAAGCACATAATTAGGTGCTCAAAATCCATAGATTTTAGGGAAATGCAAATAAAAAATCACAATAAGATACCACTGCATATACACTGGGATGCATATTATAAAAAACAATGGCAAATAACAAATATTGGCAAGGATGTAGAGAAATTGGAACTCTTATGCACTGCTGTGGGAATGTAAAATGCTTAGGCCACTGTGGAAAGCACTATGTTAATTCCTTAAAAAGTTAAACATCGAAGAGCCAAATGGCCTCGCAATTCCACTCTTAGCTATATACCCTAAAGAAATGAAAACAAGGACCCAAGCAGATTCTTGTACACCAATATTCACAGCAGCATTATTTACAAAGGCTAAAAGGTGGGAAAAATTCAAGTGTCCATCAATAGATAAAGTGATAAAAATGTGGCATGTAAAAAAAAATGTGGCATATACATAAAATGGAGTATTATTCAGCCAAATAAAGGTATGAAATTCTGAAACATGCTGCACCGTGGATACTCCTTGAAAACATTATGCTAAGTGAATATAAGCCCGTATATTAAATATGTAGAATAAGCAAATTCATAGAACCAGTGTGGGTTAGAGGTTATCAGGGGATGGGGGAAAGGTGTGTGGAAATGTAGGGGGAGTTATTGCTTAATTGCTACAGTGATACTGTTTGGGGTGATGAAAAACATTTAGTAGTGGATGCTGTGATAGTTGCACAATATTGTAAATGGAATTAATGCCACTGAATTATACACTTAAATGGATTTAATCAATTTAAATGATTAAATTTAAAAGAAGAAGTAACACATGAGTAATATTAGAAGCATGTAAACTCTGGACATTTTCTAAAAATTATTAAAGGCATAGTCACAAATCCAAAAATTTTTATAATTCAATGCAACATTAAGTCCTTAGCAAACCTACTTAAGCACATTATACTGAAGTGCAAGAAACAATGTAAACCAAGAAAAGGTAGAAATATTAATGCTGCCAGAGCAGAGGTTTGGTAGCAGCTTACTTTACCTTCAGGGGGAAAAAATTCATATTTCAACAAAAGCAATGGACATAGTATACAACAGAATGACAAATTTAAAGTGATGAAAGAAATTAACTGTCAACCTAGCAATCTGTATCCAGTGAAAATATCCCAAATGGATGCAAAGGAAGGCAGAACAAAAATAGAGAGAAACCAGTGACTACACCATACTAAAAATAAATTTCTTCATGTAGAGAAAAATGATAATGAGAACGCAAATGTTATGAATAAATAAAGAAATTAAAAGCACAGGTAAGGATAATTTGGGGACAAATATAAATGGTTATTTAAAAAATACAATTGATATATTTTGGTTTTTCAATTATTTGTAAAATTAAATGTCAAAAATAGCTCAAAAGGCTTAAGTAGTCAAATGCATTTAAAGTGCTGTGTGGACATTGCATAGTTTACCAATTGATAAAGATTGCAATAAATCAAGGATTTAAAGTGAAAGCTATAGGAAATCACTTAAAAATAACAGAAGGCATAAGTAAAAAGCTAATAAAGGAGAAAATATAGAAATGATTAATTCAATAGAAGAGAAAGAAAGAGAAAATATGGGTCTGAGCTAGGGAGGGAGGGAGGGAGAAAGAATAAGAGAGAGAGTTTATGTTAGGTTACATTAAAAATAAAGAAAAGATATTCCATAATATGTTAAATATAAATGGAGTACATTTTTTATTTAAAGGTTGTCAGTGTGTATTAAAAGGATGTATTGCTTAATAATGACCTACCTTAAATATATGGGAACACAGAAGTTGAAGTGAAAAGGATTGAAAAAAATGTAGCATATCAGCACTAGCAAAAGAAAGCCTAGTTAATCCACACTTAAAGAAAAGAACTACTATAGATAATAAGGATTGTCCATAATTACAAAAAGGTCAATGTATGAAAGAAGATATAAAATTTCTATTTTTTTATGCAACAAAAACAGAACTTTAAGAAATATAGAGCAAAAATTAACAGAAGTAAAAAAAGAAATAGATCAATGCCAAAACACAGTGGGAGATTTCGTACATCTCTTTTTAGTAACACATGAATCTTGCTGGCAGAGAAATTTAGAATCTTATAATGATCAAATATCACCTAAATGATTTACTGATATCACTGCATACAATTACTCAAGAAAACATAATATTTTAAAGCACTCTTGGAAAATTTCGCAAAATTGATTATATGCTGGGTCATAAAGCAAGTTTCAACAATTTTCAAAATGGTACATAAGGTCAACTATGTTCTAGTCCTTGCATCTTTCTCAAGATTCATCAACTAATACTTCCTGATTCATAGGTTTATTCCAATTAATTTGTTCTTTCTTCTTTTATGTAGGCTTTCCCTTTTTACTAAAATATACTTTTCAACCTCTTTCCTGGCCTACTTATTACTTGTCACTTAAGATTAAGCTCGGTTACTGCCTCCTTCAGGATACCATTCTAATTAGTTCCCTGGTCCCATCCAAGCTAAATTGGGTACTATATCACTTTGCCCCCTAAAATCCCTGGGCATTTATATATGTATTTTTAGAATTGTCTCAGGTTTTTTTTCTAATTCACTTGCCCTTGTTAGAATTCCTGGAAGACACAGTGAGACTTATTTTTTGCATGCTCAGTGAATGCATATATTTTCTATACATTCTAACATGAATTAAGTCCAGTATTGTGTAAAGTAATTCCAAAGAATTTGCAGATCAAAAACAACTAGAGATAATCGTGCTTATTCTAAAGTATTTAACATACAATTTGTTTTTTCTATACCAAAACTCACCAGGAAGAATTTGTGACTATGTCAAAGCAAAAATAGTAGTGACACATCTACAGGAATTTCTTCCCAGCATATCTTTGTAACCCGAAGGGAATAACTGAAATTGCCTTCATAAGATCATTATTTCATGTTCCATTTTGTTGTTGTTGTTGTTATGAACCAATACCACAAAGGTAGAAAAGTAGGGATTTTAGCCCTAATAAGTCAAAAGAAGTCCAAAGAACCATTGGTTTCAGATATGAATAGACACTAGTTTAGAGCTCCTTTGTTTGTGGTAATTTTCCATAATGCTTATCTCTTTTTTCCTTGTTTTCAATTTTACTATCTCCAAAGGTTTTCTACAACCCATTTATAAACTAACCACTTTTTATTTTCTTGTTAATATTGAATTCCTTACAACAAATTAATCTTAGTGATCTCTGATTCTGACCTACAAATTGCAAACTAATTTCATGTGTTTGCAATAAACTACCAAAGTTATTTCATAATGTCCCATCCCCAAATGCTAAAACAAACAAGCACATATGTTTGACCTTATGCTTTATAAATTAAGAAGGGATTAATATTTTTGAAAATGCCTTTCTTCAATGCATTAGTCTATCACCAGGGGAAGAAAAATTGCTCTTGTGGACATAGTTTTCATCTAAGTTTAAGCACAAAAAATATCATCAAATATTTAATTCAGATAGAAAAAAAGATTGATATCTAAAACAAAAAGAAACTCCAGAAATTCATCTGAAAGGACAGTTTACCCAAGGAAAAAAAGGCAATAAGAGAAAACTGAAAGTCCAACAAATATATGCAAATATTATCAGACTCTCTAGTAATCATAGAAATTCTCAGTAAAAACAAAATCACTACTTTATAGCTGTCAGCTTTCCAAAATTTAGAACTGTAAATAATATCCAGAGTTGAAAAGAAGTCTAGAAAACCTTCATGAAAATAAATATTTTCCTTCCCTGTCATTCAGTCACATTGCCAGGAACATATCCTTAAGAATTTCCCTTGTATGTTTAAAGGGGACATATATGTGGATATGTTGGGGATTGAAGTGGGATTTGGAGACAACCTTTATTCTGCAAATGGTTAAATACAATGGGATCATGTATTGTGGAATATTCTGGAACATTTAAAAACAACATAAACAGAAATTAAAATCATTGTTGAATTAACAAAAATGGAATGAAATGTAAAACGACAGCATATATGCAAATTAAGTCTATAGCCAAAGCAAACAATATTACATACTTTACAGTGATCCATATATATATACAAGGATAATTTTCAAAGATATGAAAGTAGGTGGAGGTGAGTGGACTTGCAAAAGCCAAATGTAGTAATATGCCAGAAGTCTCAGTACAATGAGTCTGGATTATAGACAGTGGTGGTTATATTAAATTGTTCATGTGTTAATATGGGCAAGAGAGCTAGGCAATGCTGGACAGAAGGCGGTGCTGTTTCTCTCTTCATCATGTCAAGAAGTTCTGAGTCACAAGATAAATAGTGGCTTGGGGCCACTCTGAAAGTGTAGGGGTGGACTTGCTCAGTAATGGCTGGGTATGTTTTAAAAGGCCATTTTATTTCAAGTTATGTGTAATTTTTATCTTTCCTACTTCCAATATAAATCTCCCTTTTCATGGCATATTCAGAATTGCAGCTGGTCACAATAGCACTGAATAATCCAAAGCACATTTGGATGCACTGCCTGTCCCTCCTGCAAAGACCTTTCATTTTTCCCAGTTTTATATTATGTTGTACAGTGACTGATTACCTATTTGACTGAAAATCCTAGGAAGAGTATTAAAAATTATGGCTCAGAAGTTAAGAAATAGCCTTACAGAGACTATCGAGCCTCTTTAAACCTCTCCCTGTGATAAGGGAATTATGTTCCATAACCTGATTTTTACTAAAGTAATTGACTTTAAACTGCATCTTAAAATGAATGTTTGTAGCTGCTTGGGGATACTCTAATGACTTACCCACCTAGAATATTGTGGATTTGGATAGAACTACATTATTATAAACTATATGTGTGTTAAACTTAACTTTTAAGATGATCACTCGGAGTCTGACAAAAAAGATACTATATACATATAGCAGAAAATTAACAAGGTAATACTGTTGCTCATTTTTAATGATTAGTAACAATTTATTAACAGTTTCCAAAGTTTTATGCTTAGAACTATGCCCTGTTTTTTGTTTATTTTGTTTTTGTAAGTGCATCATAAATATTTGTTGGGAGATATTTTAGTTTGCTAGCTGCTGAAATGCAATATACCAGAAATGGGTTGGCTTTTACATGGGAATTTAATAACTTATAAGCTTATCATTCTAAGGCTGTGAAAGTGTCCAAATCAAGGCATCATCAGGCAATGCTTACTCCCCGAAGACTGGCTGCTGGCGATCCTGGACTCCTCTGTCACATGGCAAAGCACATGGCAGCATCTGCTGGTATCTCCCTTTTCTTCCCAGTTTGTTGCTTTAACTTCTGGATTGGGTGACTCTTTTAGCTCTTCTCCCTCTATATTCATCCTGTTTATAAAGCACTCCAGTAAGGGATTAAGACCCACCCCAGACCATGCCTTAATTGAAATAACCTAATCAAAATGTCCCACACAATCGGTTCACATCCACAGGAATAGACCAGCTTTAAGAACATGATTTTCTAGGGTACACAGTCTCAAACCACCACAGGTGAAATCACTTTTATTAATAATTTGGAAAATATATTTTAAGACTGAGATTTTGAGGGTATGTTCTATGTTTTATTTAAATCAGGAACTATTCCTGCACTGCATGCAGGGAGTTTCACCTAGCAGGCCATTTTTTCACACCCTTTGCCTTCTTTTTTGTGAGTGAGATAGCCAGTATGGAGTAACTGATGGATATGACCTTGCACTATTTGTAATAACAAAAACTATTGCCATCTTACAAGCACTGATGGAATCCTTTGGTTCAGAAAACCATGAACGATTATCTAATTAAGAATGACATTTTAAATAAATGTGCTCAAGAAGATTTAGAAAAATACTGAAAACAAATAACAGATACCACCACATAGGGACAGGTTGTTTATGTAAAAATGGTTTATGATTAATACACACCAGAATAGAAATTTTATCAAGGTGTTATTCAGTGGTTAAAGAAAGAATATAAATGTATGTTAGAAATCAGAAGCAAAACAATGAAACAGATTTTAATTAAGCTATCATTGTAGCAGAGTGAATGGAATATTTGTTTCTTATCAAAACACTCTGAATCATTTTGACTTTTTCTAGTAAAATTGATTAATAACCTTTGTATTTAGCATTTCTCATTTCCCTCAAAACCTTTTACTTTCACTGAAATATAAAATAACTACAGTACACAAATCTAGTTTTGTCTTTACATGTATTATTATACAAATTAAAGAAGCTTATTGAATGGAACATTGCAAGATTTAAATGTTATTCATGTTATATAAATCAGACACGTAATCATATTATGATAATTCCTCTTACATAATTATATTTCTCAATGAAATAATACACCGTAGTTATTATTTTATATTAATAAAGATACAAAATCAATGTGTATTCAAACACAGTGTTGACTGATAATATATTTCAACAAATGCATTATGAAATGTGCAGAATGTAAATGCAAAAGTATCATGTTTTGATTAGGGCTATTGCTGGTGAATTCAATGGATTAAAGTACCATACCACTTATATCTCTTTGTCACAGATGTGCCTCAATATGCTACACTTACCTTTACTATCATCATAGCCAAGCTACTCTGAAGAGTTGTATTCCCGTAAATTCACTATCTCCTTACATCCTAATTAGTCATTAACCAATTCCAATGTGGCATCTGCTATCACTAAACTGCTCCACCTAATTCACCTACACTCCTATTGCAATCACCAATGACTTCCATGATTACAGAAGTCAAGAGGAAATTTTTACTCTTCACTCAACTAGATTTCTTAGCAGCATTTCTTTCTTTCCTTAATTAATATTATTTTCTCCTATATATTGTAACACCACATGCTCACCAGCCCTCTCTGGCTGTCTCTCTCTCTGTCTCTCCTTTTGTCCTTTTATTGTGTTTCTTCTTTCTCAGTATTCTTTGCCACCTCTTTATCTCTAACAGTCGTCTATTTGGGAGTTATTCAGGACTCAAACTGGGACCCTTTTTTTGTTACCAACCTTTCACTGAGCAGCAGACTATTGAGTCCCATCTCTACCACTTACTCACTGAACAATCATAGACAAGTAACATAACTTCTTTGTACCTCAGTTTTCTTATCTAAATTATGAGGATTAAATAAACTAATATTTGTGAAGAATTTTCAACAGTGCTTAGCACTTATTAAGCACTATGGAAGGGTTTGTGAAATATATTTAAACAGGCAGTCTCATCTTTTAACCCTGGTTGTAAAAAGTATCTAATTGAAAGGACAATGATTAACAACTTCATTCCAGTTCTTTCTTTATCCAAATCTCAATTTCTAAATGCCTCGTTGACATTTCTACTTGGATATCTCACAAGTCTCCCTAATATACTCTTTCCTACATGGAACTTTTAATCTACTTCCTCCCACCCCCTACTCACTTCATTTTTCCCCTACAGCCTTTTCTTAGATGAGGCTTCCCTATTATACACACTAAATTTGCATCCAACCTCATGTTGATAGTAACCACATAATCTGTAAACACACACACGCACACCTATATATATAGTCTCCAACTGAACTATCTGAACTATGACCACCATTAAAACAGAAGTGCTATCTGATTTGGTCATCTTTTATACCCATTCATTTTCATAGTATTAGGCAATCAGCATATAATTGGGCATGAATGAATTAATGAACTTAACCACTTTGAGTCTGGGGTTTTCCTTTATTGACCAATATATCAATATATTTCATTCTATACATTTTTTTCTTTTGGTTTAAAATTCATCATATCCTACCCTGTTTTGAGAGATTTCTGTATATTACTTCTAATTCATAATGAATTTTAAAAACCTCAAACACAGAAAAAACAAATAATAGATCTCTAATAAAATTGTACTGAATGAATGATTACAGTAAATGAATTATTATTGACACAAATGCATTTGTCTTGAATTGTTTGAAATATAGTTCAATATTTGCCTATATGTCAATTATATAACGTGTTCTTGTACTGAAAGGCAATTTTCCTAACAAATCCTAATTCTCTGATATACTAGATTGCATTTGCTTATGCAAAATATTTGAGACAATCCCTTAAATATATAATTATCAATACACTCCATTAAAGCTTTATATGTTTAAATTGTCAAAATAGTCCTATTAAATTATCACATCTGCATTTCATAAATCTGCTTCTCTTTTCAATAGATTAAACTTTGATATTGAAAACAACTCAACAATAAAAAGACAAATAACTCAATTATCAATAGGCTTATCTTGCTTTTGATTTTGCCTATTTAACATTATGTGTTTGGTTGAGAATAGGAGATTTTTCAGTTTAGAAATAATGATCCATGCCTGTATTTCACTGGGATCCAAATTTAGAAGCTAAGCATATTACAGTTTTGTTTTTTTTTAATATCTGAGTACTTGTGAATGTTTGCTATATACAGAGATATTGCATATTTTGTTGTCTACCCTTTACACTTAGCTCTTAGCATTCCGTTTATAACTCCCTTTCCACTTGTTCCAAAGGAAAAAATAAAAAGGTGATTCCTAGCTCATAGCACCACTTTAGTCCTGTTATCAGAACGATAATATCTTTTACATCTTTCTTCTCTTGTGGTAAAGAGGATGAAAAAAAGTGTGGATAAAATAGAATAGAAGCTTATGAAACCAAAACAAGTACACAATAACCAACAAAACTAAAACACATATATACATATTTACATATGTATAAAACATATGTTTGTGTGTATATATATATGTATATACTTATTATATAAAATGCCAATAATTCTTTTAACTGCCTAAAATAAAATTACTGATTATCTGATTTATTAAAATGAAGGTACTATATAAATTGAATGGTTCCAAATGACTGATATAATTTATAGGCACTGAGTGTGTAGGTTCCAATATAACCTTTTTAGATATAGTCTGACATTTATTCATGGATTGTGAGAAGAGTTCCATGTTTATTATTACTTAAACCACCACTCTCACGCCCAAGATATGACAAGGGTAGGTCAAAGCTTCTAATTTTATTTTACCACCAATCTGGAAACTATACTGCTAAATAGCAAGGACATTGTCTGGGCCTTGTTTCCTAGGAAAGTGTTCTGCTTTTTTTTGGAATTTCTACCCATAGGAGTATATCTGGTGTTAGAGAATCCTTGGTTCTCTTCTACCTTACTTTTGATCAAGATATGTAAAATGATGAAACTTGCAGGGAAAGAAATGTTTCAGCTTTTCCTAAAATTTTCTTTCAAGAAATGATGAAGGTACTCTTTTCTGGATCACATATTTCCTTGACCCAGTATCTCTGGTCTTTCTACACTACTGGTACACCTAAACTAGAATTACTTTCACTGGAGTGTAAATAAAAAATAGCATTTATGTGGTCCAAACTAGATTCCCAAGACCTGTAATTGGAGTTGGTAACAAACCTAAGCTCATAATAGCATGCTGCTTTCTGATAGCTTTCCTTTGTGCAAGTATTTTGAAGGACACCTTTGTGAAGCAATTCCTCAGGAATTTCATGAGGAGTACTAAAGGGAACACTCAGTAACTGAATGAGAATGCTCAAAGGAATAATTTTCAGTCATTTCAGAAAGTGTCCCTTTGCCAAATAGCATCATAATATCATTTAGTTTCCTAGATTTACAGCTTACTACCGATCCCAGATCCAACAACATTTAAAGCTCACCCAAACCATCAATGTTTTAATTATGTTATGTTTTGATGTTCTTTATCCTCTTAATATCCTTTATTCCCTCCTTATCCATCTTGAATTTCATGGATAAGTACAAAATCTTAATTTCATGCTCTCTTTATTTCTCATAGTCAATAGGCAAAATGACAACCCTGATTAAATTCAACTCTCCAGGTACTCCTCACTTACACTAGTGAAAATTAACATGAAGGATAAAAATAAACAATCACATCAACTATTTTTACTTTAAATTTATGACTATGAACTTCATGAGAGACCTTATATAGTTCAGCAACTATAGTACCCTACCTAGAACATTCATTCTTTTAGCCAATTATTTCCATTAACTCCCCTCTCCAAACATCCACATCTACCACTCTTCACTGAGGTTAATATGATTGTGTCTTACTCCACTGAGAAAATGGAGATGTTTAGAAGCAAACTTTCACAGATTCCTATCACCAAATCTACACATTTATACCATCTGTACAATTTCCCCTAAATGTTTCTTAGTTACCATAAGACAGGATGATAAATTTGGTAATAAGAGGACCCAAATTCCCCATGGATAGAACTTACATAGTCCATGAACCTGGATGGGAAAAAAAAATTTTTTTTTTAACAAATCCTACATACATTTTTTATTTCTTTAAAATATAACTACAAGCAAAAATGAAATGCATTTGTGACTTAGTGATTGTTAGAAAGCAGAGATATTTTTATATTTCATTAATATTGTTATAGTATATCAACATATTCCTTACCCTAATCACTACTGTGACAGTTTGAATTATATGAATCCCAGAAAAAGAATATTTTCTTAAACTAATCCATTCCTGTGGGTGTGGGGCCCTTTGAGTGCATTAAATTCAGTTAAGAGCTTTTGATTAGATCATTTGATTATATCACTTTAGGGCTTTTAATTGAACTCAGTGATCCATAACAAAGGTTGGGTCTCCACCCTTTTGCTGGGCCTTATGTAAACAGAGACACAGAGGAAGAGACACAGGGAAAAGAGAGCTGCCATTTTGATCCAGCCAGTATAAGAGAGGACCCAAGGATTGCTAGCAGCTGAAGCAGAAGCATGAAGCCCCCAAAAAGTTAGGCCCATGGAGCAGCTTTGGCAGAGTCCAGAAGGGAAGGCATGGACCTTGGCAGAGATCTGTCACCATCTTGCCTTGCCACATGGCAGGACGCTGGGGTCACCAGCGGCTGACTTTGGTGAGAAAGCATCTCTGATGGTGCGTTGCTTTAGACATTGCATGGCTTTGGAACTGTAAGATTTCCCCCTAATAAAACTCCCATTATAAAAGACAAACCATTTCTGGTACTTTGCATTGGCAACTGTTTGGCATACTAATAAAAATTCTTTGAAAAATAATTATAATTAAACCTAGCACCTGAACTGGTTCTTTAAGACATTAATATAGAAATGAATGTTATTGTATTAAAATTTAGTATTTTTAACAAAATACTGATACATATATTAACATATAATTGGTTTCCTTTCTAATCTCTATATATTTTATCTATATAAAAATATTATTTTTAGAGGGTTTCTATAGACTTCACCAGGCAGGCTGCTAAAGTTTAAGAACCTTTGCTATAGAAGAACCAATGAAATCTTACCTATACCTGATACCTTTTTATGTACTCTAGATATTTCTACTTAACCTATTCAAAGACATCACTCCAGCAATTTACTGCTCTTACTAGATTAATCATGTCCCCACAAAAGGCATGTTCAGGTTCTAAACCCTGGTCCTGTGGGTATGAATCCATTTATACATAAGACCTTTGATACAGTTATAAGTTAAGGTGTGCCCAAACTGAATTAGAGTGGATTTAATACAATATGGTTGAAATCCTAATAAATAAAGAGAATTGGAACAGGAAAGGACATCACAATCCCGAATAAAAAGGAGAAGGCATAGCCACGTGATGAGAAAGCCAAGGAAGCCAAGGATTTCCAGCTAGCCAGAGGGCAAATGATGTAGGAAAGATGGAAGCTTTCTAGCCTCTAAAACCATGACCCAATAAATATCTATTGTTAAGCCAACCAATTTTATGGCATTTTCCTTAGCAGCCTGGAAACTAAGGTACCAGACCATTGCCATTAGCCTAAACACATACTGAAATTTCTCTAATTCAAAATTATAACTTCTCCTGACCCATTTCTTCCATTTCTCTGTTTCCATTTGTAATAAATTTCATTGAAAGAGTTATGTATGCACACTGATTCCAAATTCTCTCAATACATTTTTTTTTTCTTAAAGCCACACTAATCATGCATTTGTCCCATCCTAGAAAAAGTTCCCTTCCTGGTGTAAGCAGGAAATTTTACCTTGCTAAATCCAAAATATGATTCTTATTCCTCATCTTACATGGCCTGTCAGCAACCTATTATTCACCTGGATCTTTACCTTCTCGTTGATACACTTTCCTCATTTTGTTTCCAAGGCAGCACTTCTCTTGTTTGTCCTCCTAATTAGCCAAAAGTATTCTAAAAACAAAGAGCAATGTGGGAGGAATTTCACTGCCTGACCTTGAATCATATTACAAAGCTACAGTGGTCAAAACAGCATGGTACTGGCACAAAGATAGACATATCGATCAGTGGAATAGAATTGAGAATCCAGAAATATACCCTCACCTATACAGTCAACTAGTTTTTGAGAAACCTACCAAGCCCACGCTGATGGGAAAAAACAGTCTCTTCAACAAATGGTGTTGAGAGAACTGGATATCTATAACCAAAAGAATGAAAGGGACCCCTATCTCACGCCCTATACAAGAATCAACTCAAAATGAATCAAAGATCTAAATATAAAAGCCAGGACCATAAAACTACTAGAAGAAAATGTAGGGAAACATCTTCAAGACTTTGTAGTATGTGGTGGTTTCTTGGACCTCACACCCAAAGCACATGCAACAAAAGAAAAAGTAGATAAATGGGACCTCCTCAAAATTAAACACTTTTGCACCTCACAGGACTTTGTCAGAAGGGTGAAAAGGCAGCCAACTCAATGGGAAAAAATATTTGGAAATCACATATCTGATAAGGGTTTAATGTCCTCCTAATTCTTGTTCTCTTCATTGGTTTTCTTTCTTCTCCTTCTTTCCTTCTTTTATCTTTGACTTCATAATTGAAACTCCCAAGATCTAGTCCTCTTCTTTTCTCTACTGTTTCCAACATCTTAGGCACCAATGATTCGTAAATATAATCACTAGTACAGGCCTCTCTGCTGAAACCCAGACTCATAAATCCGTCTGCCTACTTAATTTTTCAACTAAAATATCAATCTGCCTTATGTCTAAAATAGAGTTCATTATATTCTCCCTTCAAAACTATTCTACCCACCACCTTCTCCATCTTAGTTGATAACAATTTCATTTTTCTGTGTTATCAGGACATTCACTTACTATTATTCTTAATTGTAGTTTCTCTTCCCATAAGACATGTAATCATTTGAAAAAAATTTTGGCTCTACATTCAAAATGTACATAGCATCTGACTACTTCTTACCGTCTCACTGACATTATTCTGATCAAAGTCATCATCTTCACTCATCTAGATTACTGCAGAGGCTTCCTGTCTCCATGCTCTATCTTTGTCCCTTCCCAAACTATTCTCAACAGAGCAGCCAGAGTGTTTCTTTTGAAGATATGTGGAAGTATGGCACTCCTCTATTCAAAACCCTGCAGTAGTTTCCCATTCAACTATGAGAAAAAACAAACAAGCAAAAACACTCAAAAACCACAATGTTTTTAAATGATCTTCTATGTGATCTAGTTCCTGTTCTCTTTCTAACCAAATCATCTACCCTTCTCCTCATAGTTAATTCCCTTCCACTCACATGGAACTTCTTGCTGTTCCTGAAACATACCAGATCCCCTGTCAACTTAGGACATTTGCAATGGCTAGTCCCTCTACTTGCAAAACCTTTCCCCAGATATCCTCATGACAAACTCTCTTATCTTCAAGCACTGACTTAAATGCCCCTTTCTTGATGGAGCCTACTGCAACCTCATTTTTAAAGCTGTAAAGCACTGGGCCTATCCCTAGGCATAACATAACCTTACTCTGTTTCTCTGTTTCTCTTTTGCTAAACCATTTATCACCTTTTTGCACTTTAAATACTATACTTATTCAGGATATGAACAGCATATGTATGTCTCTCATTTATATAATACAATATAAAGGTAAAGAGAGTTTTCTTTTTCTTTTCTCTTCTTTCTTTTTTTCCTCTCCTTTCCTTGCTTTTCTTTTTTTTTTTTTTCTTTCAATATTTTCTTCACTGAAATATTTCAAGCACCTAGAACAAGCACTGGCTTATAGTAGATAATAAATATTTGTTGAATTTAGTGAACTCATTTAGTGCCTTACCTCTTTGTATGAAATTATTAAAAAAAAAAAAACCCTCCTCAGTTTTAAATAACTAAGGACCTAATATACTTGAAAGAAAGAAAATAAATAAAATACATGAATGGATTTGATCATAATATTCATTGCTTCATGTATTTATGTCATTATTTTATGGTGGTGAGTTTTATATAAATTCTAATCAATATTTTCAACATTGCCATTCTAAAACAAAATTTTCGTTTGTATTTGGTTTAGGTTTTCTGGTTTTATTTGACCAGAATGAAAATTATTAATCTACAATCAAAATAACTGAATGGAAGTTCTCTCTTCCCCACCCATCTCTTTTTTTTTTTTTTTTTTTTTTTTTTTACCTTTATAGAAACTTTGACATCTTTGATTTACAAGTAACAAGAATTAATAGGACACAAAGCATAGATATCCCTTCCCTCCCTTCCCCTCCCCTCCCCTCCCTTTTTCTTTTCTTTTTTTCTCTTGTCTTTTCTTGTCTTGTCTTATCTTGTCTTGTCTTGTCTCTTCTTGTCATTTCTTTTCTTTTCTTTTCCTTCCCTTTTCATTTTTTTTAAAGCTCTCTGTGGCTTCTCTCCTATTCACTTGTTCTCATCTCAACTCTAAAATGTCAGACAATGTTTGCATTTACTCCTCTGGAAAGAAACTTTTTTTTTTTTTTTTTTTTTTTAATTCGTCCATCCTTAGGACTTTCTTCTATAGCTAAGAATTTTAAGGTTAGTGTTGAAGACAAAGGCCATTGATTCAAATCCTAGCTCTCCTACAAATTAACCATGCTTGGGAAACTACTTGATTTCTCTGTGTTTCAGTTCCATCCCATGTCAAATTAGGGAAATATAAGTATTTTAGGTCTAATGTAGAAATTAAATTGTTGAATTCATCCAAAGTTCATAAAGCTGTGCCTTGCATGTGCTAAAAATTCAGGATTAACCATGCTTACCTCTTACATTCATAATTTTAGAGGATGTTGATAAAAGGTCTCAGTATGTGAAAAATGCATTTAAGTTAGCAGTTTGGACCATTATAACCCCATGACAAGATAGAAAACATTTTATTCTGCATTTTTTCTGATAGAATGATTATTATATAGAAAATTATGGTCATTTGTTGTTTATAAGTGACCAGTTTGGAAGCCAATTTTAAATTATTTAATTTATATGTTCTATAGGGAAAATAAAAACTTTCTTTTTATGTTTCTAGCTTTTACATTTCCTCATTTATTTTGCTTATTTCTCTCGACTTTAGATTTCAAAATCATTCACATGTGATTTTGAAAGTCAAACAATTTATTCAGTTTTTATTTTGCTATCATGCTATTTTTTTTTCCATTAAGTAGTGTTCTGTGGAAAAAAGCACTATTTTTTTTTTTTTTTTTTTTTGAGAATCTAAACTCATTTTTGGAGGAGTTTGATAGCATCCTTTATTTTGCATTTGTTATAAGTTTATCAGAGATAACATCTGCTGGGGAAATATCTCATGTCCAAGATCAGAGTACACTTTCAACTTCAATTGCAGCATTTTGTCTTTCAATTTAAAGAGGATTTAACATCATCTAAAAATACTGCTGAAATTGGAAAGAGTTTTGAACTACTGAGATTTATCACATACACATGGAATTTAGCTTTTTCCAGGATCCCTTCCTAATTTGCTGTGTGCCATCCAGCAGACAACAGCCTTCACCAATATGTTGGTGCTTGCTTACTAGTTGCAGCAAGCAGAGAATTAACATCTGCAAGGAGGAGATTACACTCATGCATCATATTGATATTTTTCACATACTTCTGGTATTGCTTCAAAAATATCTCCCTTGTGACATATTCTATGAAGGAGCTAACAAATCTGCAACAGCAGACAACCTTGAAACATTGCCAATGCTGCTAAAAAGTAATTAATGATAATATCCTCTTGCCACTATGCTTGTCTTTTTTTTTTTTTTTTTCGCTCTTGACAAGGACCCTCATGTATTATTAGAAAAAGTGAGAAGTTTCTATGCATATTATTTCCTAAACCACTTTATTCTTTTTTATTAACTCTAAAATATCTCTTAAATTAACAAAACTATATTATTGTTTCAGATTAGAGAGTGTTTGTCTATATTATGAAAAAAAAATCTACCTCGAGTCTTACCATTAATAGCATATGGTTTCACATATCACTTTAATAATTGTTAAATTGCGTTATAAGCCTTCATTTGGAGGTTGCTTATTGTGGGGGATATTTAGCTTTACGGGTGTGTGTGTGGGGGGTGTTTGTGCGTGTGAAAATAAATGGACATCAAGATAACCTGGTAATTTCCTGATTGCTTTGATATCTTCTCTGTATTAAGAGAAATTGCATGCCCTGGAAGCATTTGCCATTTTGGTAAAATATAACTTCTTTTTTCTTTACTGGAAATTCAGAACGGTGTTGTATACTCTTATTTGCAGTTATAAGTTCTTTTGTTAAATGTCAAAAGTTCAAAAGTCCAAATGATAAAAACTGAATGATTAAACTAGACATATCTCTGGGCTTCATTTTTGTCAAGTAGGTATAATTACACCTGCCCCATGGAAGTGGATTAAAACCACTTTGAATATCAAATACAAAATGGGTTATGAAGATCTAAGGATATTATTATTAGGTACCCACCTTTCGCTGGGCCCTTATTAGGTGCCAGGCACTATGCTAATGCATTATACATACATTATCTCATGCAATTTTTACATCACTCTTAGAAGGTGAGTTCCATAATTATTCCCCTTTTACAGTGGAAGAAATAAAAATTCAGATATGTGAAATTAATTGCCCTAAGTCACAAAGAAAGTCAGTCAGTAGAGCTCAGATTCAATACCAGGGAATTTAATGAAATTCCAGCACTTATTCTAATTGTCATATTTCTTTATGTCTTTTTACTTTTAAGCAATAATAACCATAAAAAAATTACAGAGTACTTTCTCACATTCATGTTTCAAATTCTTACTTAAATTTATCAGTAGAATCATTTAAAGTCTGTTATTACCCTTTAGTGTGGATTTGCTGGGAATCTTTCAATTGTTCAATTCATTGTTTGCATTGTTTTTGTCAGGCAATATAATTAAAAGATATCATATCTATAAATAAGGAAAAAAAGAAAATACAATAGAAAAATGTTTCACTTTCAGAAATTTTTAATGTAGAATATTGACTGTAGGTTTATGATTATACAAAATAGTACCTTAATAATCAATTAATAAACAGTTTAAACATTAATTTAGAAATTCCATAAAATATATTAGTTTGTCAATCCTACCCCACAAAGGAAAAGCCACTAGACTTTGAAAAAGAATTACTTTTGCATTTTGTCTCTTTGTGGCCTTTATATTAGAAGAAACACGAACAAAACTATTTTAAAGTTTTTGATTCTTGAATTTAAGCTTAGGTTCTACTATCTTTTGATGTAGATTCTGATGATAAGGATTCTGACCCAGTAATTTTTACCCTATAATCATACAATGTGCTGAGCCAACTGCATAAATACAATGAAAATGTCTTTACCTTGTAATTGCTATGAAGTCTGTTCCTGTGTCTTCTGTTTTTTGTTTTTAATGGAAAAACAAGTTTTTGATGCATTTTACAAGCACAATCTGTACAATTCATCAGTAAAAGTTAAATGATATTGTTTTTTAATGGAAGATAATTGATTCACAATTTGTGTACCAAGAGTAACAATCTAAACTGAATTAGTGTTGAAGTATTTTTTTCCATTAAAGAAATTAAGATCACACAATTTCTAATTTCCGTAACTGCTTGACATACTGAACCTCAAATACAAAAATTGGTTCCTGTTTATGGGCCTCAAAATTGAAAACAATTATGTGGTGTCTCAAAGATCCATCTCAATCTTGGACAAAATGATCAAAGTTTCAATGCCACCATGGAAAGAAGTGGTTTTATTCTGGTAAACTCAAGTCTTGTCATTTTTATTCTTTTCCAAAATCAAAGGTGATTCTATTCTTTGAATTACATCAATATTGAAATTTTAAAAGGCAATTTTAAGACAGAATTTTCATGATGCCAAGAAACATATTAATTCTAATTATCTTTATTCTATGGATAAATAAATAAATAAATAACAAAACTCTCAAAATAAGAATTCCACATTTTCAGAAATCACCAACACTTATTTTAGTCCTCATCAAATATTGATTCTACCCATCCACACCCACCCTGTGCACACATGTGTATTACCAGGAATGGACAAAAAGAAGCTCACAGATGATTTTGACTATACTTTGATGATTGTTTCAATGAAATGGGGTAGTATTCTGAGAATTATGAGAACATTTATTAGGCATAGCTTATTTGTCTTTGTGGAGAACATTGGTAAGGCAATTACTACTTCATTAAAATGTTTCAACTGGCGGGCCATATTTTTTCCTTTTGTGTCAATACTATTCAGCAAACCATCAAAAAATTTTGGGAGCCGAATCTCAGAACTTCAAAATAAAATGCTTTCAAAATGTTTTTCAACAACATAAAATTATATTCTGGAATCTGTACAAAGATTTTAGTATGCTTTCCAAGAGTCAAAATTTTGAAATGCCATTTTATTTTAATGAAAGAGAGAGAAAAAATTACTTATAAATTTAGGATATACTTGGGCTCTTATTAATATTTAGGTCTTTCCTACTACATAAAATGGAGCCACTAAATATTTACTAATTATTAATCTCTTGATGCTCAGCAACAATTTTATAAAATTTCTTTTATATTCTCTGTATAACTACAGGCCCTGAAGACTCATAAAGAAACAAGATGCTTGCATTCTAGTATAAGAGACAAGAATGTAAATAAAGGGTTCAGTTAAAAAATAAAAGCTCAATGAGTACAGGTAAAAGTATGGTTATGACCTTTAAGGAGAAAAGGAAAAGAAAAATACCTGACAAATGTCATAGGAATGGGTCTTCCAGAATAAACCAGAGTTTATAGGCAGTTAAATGGTAGAAGTTCAGGCCAGTCTCTGTGTTGCAATTAGCACAAACATACATCTAAGTGCTAATAGTTCAGTACAGCAAAGAACCTTGAAGGAAGAAAAGGGAGAGAAGGCAGTTGGGTAGTGAATGCCATGTTAAACTGCTTAAACTCAGTACTAAAAAGCAATTGGCTATCAACAGAGGAGTAGCATTTCAGACTTCCATACTTTGAAAATAACATGGATAGTATTTTTGGAAAAGGTGTTGGGGAGTGTATTGGTCAGCCAAAGGGATGCTAATGTGAAATACCAAAAATGGGTTGGTCTTTATAAAGGGTATTTATATGGGGTAGAAGTCCACAATTACCAGGCCATAAAGCATAAGTTTCTTCTCACCAAAGTTCATTGCCACGTGTTGGAGCAAGACAGCTGTTGACTTTTGCCGGGGTTCAGGCTTCTTGGGTTCCTCTCTTCCCAGGGCTCCGTTTCTCTCTGGGCTTAGCTCTTCTGGTTCCTCCACAAGGGCAGCTGTAGACTGTCAGGCGGATGGCTCACTTCTCTTCTTCTGGGGCCTTTTCTCCAACATCAAAACTGCTTCTCAAAAACTGCTTCAACTCTGTTCTTGCCATGCCTTTTATATTTGATGGCCCACCCACCAGTCAATGCCCTAATCATAACTTAATCATGCCCAGTTTAACAGATCAGTTTACAAACATGATCCAATTATATTTTTGGAATTCATAATTACATCAAACTGCCCAACTGCAACACTCCACCCTCTGAATTCCAAAAATACATTACAATATTTAAAAAACCTTAAATCAGTAACAATGCAAGTATAAAATCATATCATAATCATTTTAAAGGAATACACTTTGTCTTCAGGCAAAATCGCATCTACTGTAGACCTCTGAAACTTACAAAATCATTTAACTGCTTCCAATACACAAATGGAATGACAAAGGATAAACATTTTCAATATCATAAGAAATTGGGATGTTAAACATGAGTCATGACTCCTCTACAGTTCAGTGAACCTGCAGGGCATCCTCCATTCGATTTCGAAGTCTGAGAGTCATTCTTAAGATGATGGTTTCTTCTCCTTGGGGCCACATGGGAACCCACCCTTTCCACAGGCTTCCCCAATGGCCATTTTCTTGGTCCCAACCTCATCAAGCATCTGGGTGTTGACCAAGCTCCAAACCTCACCACCCAAGAGTGTTGGGGTGGTTGCCACACCTTACCCAATCTTTGGGTTAGAGTCTTAGCACCCCAGTACAGTGAGGTGAAGACAACATTCCCCCTAACCTTTGGCATACAGGTTCTCAGAGCAACAAGTTAACCACCTGGCCTTCCCTAACCTTTGGCATACAGGTTCAACTCTCTCAGAGCAATGGGTTGTCCATGGGGAACAGGTACACCCCTCTCAGACCTATGGGGTGTTGACCTTAACCACCCTAATCTTTGAGGAATGTGCTCCATCCTTTCTGAACCCCAGGGTGGCAAAACCCTCCCAGAACATCGGGTGGGGACATCCACCCTCTTCCACTGCTGGGGAAAACTCACCTTCTCTGTACACATGGGTAGGGCTCCTCTCTTGGCCCAAGGAGATGTCTTAATTCCAGATCTCTGCTTCCATGGTTTTCTTCTTAAAGCTGTTTCTCCTTCAATCTCTCCTTTCCATGTCCTCTTTTGTCTAAGCTGACAGTGGTTTTGTTCATACAGCTCTCTCAAAAACTTTGTTGGTTTAGCATGCAGGAAGCAGGGGTCCAAGCCATCAAACAGTAAGACTTTCCACAAGTCTTTCCCAGATAACTGCATCTTCAATTCTTATTTACAAGTTCCAAGTTTAGTAAAGCCTTTAAATAGGGCATTTTCATATGAGAATTTGATTTCTAGACACTTGGAAGTTCTGGAATCAGTTTCTGTTTTCTTTGTGCCCAAAAGTTCAGTCCTTAGTGTATTTCGCTCATCTAGTATTTTGCTATAAGCTGTAAGGAGAAGCCAAGCCACATTCTCCGAGTTTACCTTGGAAAGTTCTTCAGCTAAATGCTCCGGTTCGCCATTTTCAAATTCTGTCTTCCATATAACACCAGAAGTTAATCTTGCTAAGTTCTCTGCAACTTTCAAACATGGATCGCCTTTCCTCCAGTTTCCAATAATAGTGTCACCATTTACTTCTAAGGCATCATAGAAAGTCTCTTTAGCGTCCATATTACTATCAACAGTCTCTTTAAAGCACTTCCATCAAGCATTTCACAATTCTTCCAAAAAATACCCCTTACCCATTTATAAAACCATTCCAACATTTTGGTATATACAAAAGCACTTTCCCACTCCTGGGTACCAAATTCTGTATTAGTCAGCCAAAAGGGTGCTAACGTGAAATACCAAAAATGGGTTGGTCTTTATAAAGGGTATTTATTTGGGGTAGAAGTCCACAGATACCAGGCTATAAAGCGAAAGTTTCTTCTCACCAAAATTCATTGCCACGTGTTGGAGCAAGACAGCTGCTGACTTTTGCCAGGGTTCAGGCTTCTTGGGTTCCTCTCTTCCCAGGGCTCCATTTCTCTCTGGGCTTAGCTCTTCTGGTTCCTCCACAAGGTCAGCTGTAGACTATCAGGCGAACAGCTCACTTCTCTTTTTCTGGGGCCTTTTCTCCAACATCAAAACTGCTTCTCAAAAACGACTTCAACTCTGTTTTTGCCATGCCTTTTATATTTGATTCCCCACCCACCAGTCAATGCCCTAATCATAACTTAATCATGCCCAGATAAACAGATCCATTTACAAGCATGATCCAATTATATTTTTGGAATTCATAATTACATCAAACTGCCCAACTGCAACAGGGAGTAAAGATACTGGTTGCTAAGAGCCCAAAGGATTTTCCACCAGTCTGAGTGTTAGAAAATAAGGGCTTACCATTAGGCAATTATATCTGTAACAGGGAACAGAGGAAAGAAACATAATACTTTGTAAGCCTCAATAAATAAGAAATGATGATTGATTGCTATGGAAAGCAAGGGACAAGGTGGAGTCAGTGATAAGGGGCCCCTGGGTTTCTGAAATTGATTCAACTGAAAAATTCACATGGATTGTAGCTAATGTGCATTGGTGGTGGTATTTGCTGTTGTCGGTGGTGCTTTTTCTTCTTTCTTTGAGGCTATTTGTTGCGAGTCAGGGGTAAGTGCTTGTAGGCAATGATAGACAATGAGTTCAGAACTGTGCACATTGAACTGTTTAACATGTCTGATGTATACTGTATCTAGAGGAGCACGTCTAGTGGATAGTGGATCTGGATGTGGATATGAAACTCAGAGGTGAGGTGTGGATAATAGTTTTGGGGAAAAGAAAGACAAAATTTAAGTGTATGAATATGGATGAGATTGCCTAAAGAGTAAATGGGGTACCACATGAGAACTGGTGAGCAAAACCCAGACAAAAACCAACATTTCAGAAGTAGACCAAAACAAACAAACAGACAGAAAATAAACTACAGAAAAATAGTTGGCTAACCAGCATCCATTCCCAAATTACTCTCTTGACAACTTCAGTTTAGAGGCTGAAGAAGACAAATGTTTCTAGGAATGACCACTGAAGCAATTCTCACCAAAGAATCAAAAGCAGAATTCTGCTGGGAGACTTCAAGGAAAGCTTGCACTTTTAGAGTGATTTTTCTGGCACTATCCATTTCTTCCTTCTTCCTGTGTTGACTAAGAATAGAATGACTGAAGCTGCAGGATAGCCGTTGCAGGAACTGCTGTAGAAATATCAGAGATGTGGCCTTCATCTCTCTGACTCACTGATTAAAGAGTAGGAGCCACATGCCTCCAGACTTTTTATCTTGAGACAATTTAACACTTAAAGTCAGATACACCCTATCTATTAGAAAGAAGAAAGAGTGGGAAAGACAAAGGAAAAGTCAGAGAGAAATGCGCTCAAAATGCTATTATGAATGACGAATTTTATACCAAGAAGAAATTAAGAGAAGGGAACTCCAAAGTAGGTATGTAAATCAAAAGAAAAATATAATTTATGTTATAAAAATTTTATTTGTATCTTAAAATTTAGGAAACAATCCACAAATTGGTCTAACTTTATGATAGATACATATATCATTTAAGTATTGAATGTCCCATAATCATGATAAACTAAGTGAGAAATAAAAATTTAGCTTGATAACCCTAACAGAGTTGAAGAATACTATTCTTGATTTCAAGGCAGCTACAAATACATTGACTTTGATCTGGGGGAGAGATACTCCAAACTTGAAGCTGAAACGTTTCAGTTTTTTTTTTTACTTTTATTCTTTTCTTTATTTTGCTTGCCATTATTTTAATTAAATACAGATAAATCTGTATTACTAATGGAATTCTTTCAATTTGTTTTGGCATTTCATTATGGCTCAAATGGTAGTGTGGTTTTATTAATATTGTGGGATACGAAAAGTAATATGACATAAAATATGAGGTTGATCTATTCATTTTCATAATTTGTACTGTTTGTGTGTTTTTTAAATTCAGAATCATATAACGTACAATTTTTCAATGTCTGTATTTATATTTCTTACTTAGTTTGTCATGATCATGGGACAATAAATATAGATCCAGATAGTCAGTTCATATGAGTATTTGTGCTCCATTTTTAAACAAATCTTAATTTAAAGGAATAAAGTTTACTACTCAATTAACAAGGAAAATTTTATTTACCTTTCCAAGAATTAAGAAACCTATTTGAGGCTTTAATTTTCCAAGACTATTGGCATTGTTTATATTTGGAAAATGATATATCCTTAATTGTAAAACCTGCAGTTTTTGCATTTCTGTTTTTCTTTTTCTCTTTTAAATGATGGCAGCACATCATTTTGGTTCAAACAAAATAAGTAAATTAGAATCACTGTTTGAAAATTTCCATTATCGTTTCTCTCTTTTCTTTATGTATTATTTGCTTAGCCTCTCTTAATAAGAATATTGACAGAAAGTTCCACTGCATGAGGGTAGAAAGTTTTTACAAGTAAAGAGGGAGATTTGTCTATAAAGAACAATGTGGATTTCAAAATTTGAACTTGCCCTATTAGATACTATCAGAAATAGGACACAACGTATGTCTTAAATTATTTAGAACAACCCACTTACAAAAATAAACTTGTGTTTCATGCTAGTCACTAGCTAAAAAACAGGTAGAGAATGAAAGTGTGAACTAGAACATAGTATCTAGGGATATTTCATTTCAAGGACTTTTTTTCCTATGTACAGGTCCACATGTTAATAAAAATGTGTAGAAAAACCTTTATATAAACATCAAGCTATAAGGTTATTTAATTAAAAAACAAATTGTAATCAGCCAAAGTAGAACATAAGGTCACCTTTGCTTAGAAACTATTACGTAGAATTAATGGCATTCCATTTCTAATGCACCAATTTAAACTTTAAGTCCATTTATTGTTGAAAGCTGTGGTTCTGGATGAGTGCTATTTTTGCTCTCTCTACTGCTGTGTTTACAGAAAATATGTTAAACACATAAAGCTTTCATTCACTATAGCCACAGGTTAAAGTAAGCAGCTGGACTTTAACCTGGTAAAGAAAGTCTGGATCATTGTTACCCACACTTCAGGGGCAAAACCAGGCAAAACAACAGCAGAAGGGAGACCAAAATGAAAAGCAGATATTTTAACAACAGCTGCCTTACTTCTCCTGGCTATCCATTTAAATGTTGAAGCTAAGCCAGTTTGTATTCTATGTGTTCATTGTGTCTCAGAGAGCCAAGAAAGACTGCTGCTATTTTAAATCAAAGCATCTTATTGTGGCTTATAATCTATTTCTGGGATCTAAAGGCCATTCAAAGAATATTCAAAGAACAAAATTACAGAGCTAAGGGAATTATGTTTAAATACTAAAGGGTTATAATTACATTTCAGGGTATTGAAGACCTACACATTGAAGGAAATCTGAAAACAAAATTACTAGACATGAAGAGATACATGTGTCTTCACTGGCTATGCTATTATTTATTTACTGGCTCTATTGTTTACTATTTACTTTTTACTGCCACTAAATATTTACACTAAATATTGTCTCTCCCACTAACTATTTGAGTATAAACTTAGAAAACACACCAATATTCTCTATGCTTTATCTTCCACATCTGAAAGTGATATTTTGAAACCAGGCTGTCTCTAATGTCTGTTCCAATACCAATATATATTTCTGTAAGTTGAATTAGTACCTCCACAAGAATTGTCACTCTTATTGTTTTAGATGACTCATTAAAAATGCAAATAATTGGAATTATGAATCAATATTTCTCACCCCATTCTCAAAATTATGAAAATAAAGGAATTCTCCAATGCTCTGAACAAGTTATATGCAGTCATATAACAAAGTATTTACCAGTCTTTTAGATGTGCGTAACATTTATAAAGAAAATGTTGACTTTGGCAAACAACTACTTCCTACACTTAGCTCTACCTAATACAAAACACCTCCTTTCTACCAGGGCAGAAGACTTCGCATGAGTTAGCTATAAAATAGTCCTTCTTCTACTTGAGGACTTATTGTTCCATGTAGATTATATTTTCATAGGTAATTTTCATTCACATCAGCAGTTCATAAATTCAGCAGTTGTTTCAAAGCTAAGGAGTTATATACTATGCAATATGTATACTGCAAATTGATTTAATACATAATGCTATGGTAAATATCAAACATGGACCATCTCACAAAAGAATTACTTTAAACTTTCTTCTTGAATCCAATTTACTCAATCTTAAAAATACCATGATCTGATAATCCTCGTTATCTCTAAATAGAATGGTGAGTTTTGAATTGGTAATTTTCTTGCTAACAGCTCTAGGCTACCATGTAATCAAAAGTTGGCTTTAATGAAAGGAACCATCACCTGAAAAGCAAAAATCAGGGGACGACTTTCAGCATGCATTGTTTCTCTTTCTGACCCGCAGGCAGGCTTTCTTGCTTGACTTCTGGCACACTTACCTTCTTGCTTCCATGACTTATTTCTAGCTTGCTTGTTTCTACACTGAGGATCAAAAGATGAATAAAAAACAAGTTACTTTCTCAGGAATTAATTAACTAGATGGTCAGATATACAAAAACAAAAATTCACTGCAGTATGGTAGATGCATGTGGTAATGAATTAAATACCATGGGAAGGATTCTCTTTGAGCCTAAGGAGTTGGGGGAGTTTCTCCCAGGAGTCATAGTTGAGGTGGGCTTGGAAAAAGGAAGCTATTTAAAGATAAATTAAACTCTAAGAAGAGAATATTTGATTTTCTAAACCATAGTGTGTTTGATTTCAAGGGAAAAAACAACATTCAGCTAGAGGAAATCACAATTCCTTCAATTTTAAAATAAGAAATATATGTAAAAACATTAATGTTACATAGAAATAATTTTTGAAATTGTTTTATAGTTTCAAATCAAATAAGATGGTACACTGTGCCCATTATATTTGAATCGCCTGTTCCACTTGCCCTGAGTATTAACTCTGGCTTTTAATATTACTTTTGTAACCATGTTCATAAAGTTCAATGAGACGAAAGAAAAACATCAAGTTTAGTTAACCAAATTTCTCCCTATAATTGCTATAGTATTGTAATGGATATATTTATGTTATGTTGTATTTTTGCCCCCAAATAGTTGCTTTCCTTTAAAATTATGAAAATTGAATAAATTTGTCTGCAAATCCCCTCAAATTTTAATCTGTAAAAACTTTGTACGATGTGGTATTAACACCAGCCCAAAATATTTTGTTTAAAATAATAGTAATAGTAATTGTGTAATTGTGGCAAAAGCTCAAGGAACAGAAATACAGAAGAAAAAAAGTTAATGTCTTTGTTTAGTCATGTCCTTTCTGAGATACACTTACATGTAATGGGTGGTATGTGTGTGTGTATAAAATGCCAGCTGTAGCCTGTTCACCATTAATTTAATTTAAAAAATTCACAAGGAAAAAACATTATTTAATTTACAACAGATGAAAATATCATAATGATATTTATTTAACCTAATTCTTTATGTTCAGGGTTGGTTATGGTCTTAGCTTAAGATTTATTTTAAGGACTTTTTAAAAATAAAAACAATAACCAATATAGTAACATGTATTACAATCACCTTACATTTGGAAGTGCCTACCTTTAAGGATCTATGATTCTACATATCACATGTGTAGCTAGAGACAAATGCTGAGACTATTGTTCAGAGAAAAAGCTCATGGCTTGCGTAGTCCAATAGTACAAAAAGTTAATATCAGACAATAAAAAAATTTTACTAAGTGAAATAGACAAGTTACAGATTACTACATATTGTATGATTCCATTTATATGAAATGTAAATAAAATCAATTTATAAATGTGAAATTAGATTAGTGGTTATGTAGGGCTGGGGAAGGAATACTCAGGGATGCGGAGTCTTTTTTTTTGGAGTAATGAAATGGTTCTAAAAATTTTAAGATGATGAATTTCTAACATTGTAATTATACTAAAAGCCATTGAGAAGAAAATGGTGCTGAGGTGGGTGGGCAGAGTCTGACACTCTCACAGCAGAGGAGTGGAAAAAGGGGCAGAGACAGATCGGAAGGAGCTACTTTGGATATATACTGAATGGTAAGGTGCTCTGAGTCATCCAGGAGGATACTGGAATGATAAAGAAACCAAAGGAAAACTGAGAGTTGCTTGTCCCTGTGGTGGGAAGTGACACATATATCCTGCTGTCAGGGCAAATAGCCTAGGTGAAGACTCTGGCTCACTGCTCTGAAAGGAGCGTGAGGGAACATTCCCTGGGAGGAAGAGGGGTCTTGAAGGGTGGAGAGTGGTTTCTTTGTGGAGAGTTTTGCCAGCTGAGGCCCCCTTTACTCTCAGAAAGGACCTCCACCTAATGTTGATAGGGGAGGAGGGATCTCCTCAGGCATGCTGTCACACCCAGCCACCCACATAAAAAGACATTAGATAAGAGAGGGGACAGAGACAGACAGGCACTAAATCAGCAGGACTCTGGCAAACTGCTAGGAATACAACCTGCCCAAGGGAAAGGGGGTGGATAGATTTCTGAAAGGTTAACTAACCTAAGGGGACAGTTTAACTGAATGGAAAAAATCCATCTTGTATATGTTAGGTCACTGGTTCAATTCCAGCCTCTTCTTAGGGAAGTGATCCACCTGGTTATTGGGCATCCAGCTGATACTCTATGACAAGTAACACATAGACATTCTGAGAAGCTCCTTAGAAGCCTAAGAAGGAAAGCTATTTTTCCTTGTTCATTTTTTTCTTTCTCTTCTTCAAAAATTAGTTACTGCTGTCTTGTTTTTTGTTTGTTGTGTTTCCCTTTTCTTTGCTTCCTTTTTTTTCTTTTACAGATTTTTTCTAACTATGCTGTTTCTTTTCTTCCCTTCATTTTTCTATCTTCTGTTTTCTGTTCTTGCTCTTTCATTCCACCTCTTTTTGTTTGGTCTTCGATTTTTCTTGTTTTTATTTTTCTGGGTTTTTTTTCCCTCTGTTTTCTTTCCTTTTTAACTTTTTTTCTTTTTCTCTTTTCTTTTCTCTTTCCTCTCTTCTCATAATTCTGGCTTTTTAATAAATTCTATATATTTTTCTCTATTTTATTACTCATTTTATTTGTTCTACTCCACTTTTTTATTCTTATTCCCCTGTACTTCTTACTTGTGTTTATTATTCATTTTCCTAGGTCTTGTATGGATTCATTTCTACCTTTTACTATTATTATTACTAACATTCTTTAACTCTTCTTTTTTCTTTTCTCTGGTCCTATTTTGTTTTCCAAAGGAACATATACAACAGCAAGGAAATAGAATAGGAGGAATAAAGTGCCAAAATGAAATCTTACCACACACAGAAACAACAACAAAATAAAACCCTAGAGTAGAAACAGAAGCTAATTAACTCAATAAACCCATCAAGATAAACAGATGCTTAGAAACCAACAAAAAATTACAAGCCATATTAAGAAACAGGAAGACATGGCCCAGTCCAATGAGCAAACTGAAAAACAGAAGAGATGCAGAATATGGATCAACTAAACAGAGATGTCCAAACAAATATCATGAATCAACTTAATGAAATGAAGGAAGAGATTAAGGTATTAATAAGACACAGGGAAAAAAAAGAAGACACAGGGAGAACATATTGGAGAAATTGTAAACATACATAAAATGATAACAGATATGATGGTGATGAATGGCAAAATGCAAGAAATAAAAAATACACTGGAAGCACATAACAGCAGATTTGAGCAGGCAGAAGAAAGAATCAGTGATGTGGAAGACAGTAAGCTGAAATCAGACAGATAGTGGAACAGATAGATAAAAAGACAGAAAAAATCCAGCATGGAATAGGGATTTAAATGACAACACGAAATGCACAAACATACACATTATAGGCATCCCAGAGGGATGAAAAGAAGGGAAAGGGGGCAGAAGGAATGTTGGAAGAAATAATGGCTGAAAATTTCCCAACTATATTGATGGACATGGATGTCCATGTACAGGAAGAACAGTGCACCCCAAACAGTATAAATCCTAACAGGCTTACGATAAGACATATACTTGTTAGATTGTCCAATGCTCAAGAGAAAAAGAGAATACTGAAAGCAGCAAGAGAAAAGAGATCCATCACATACAAGGGAAGCTTGATAAGATTAAATGCTGATTTCTTATCTGAAACAATGGAGGCAAAAAGGCAGTGATATGACATAGTTAAGGTGCCAAAAGAAAAAAAAAATCTATCAGCCAAGAATTCCCTATCCAGCAAAGATGGCATTCAAAAATGAGGGAGAGTTCAAAATATTCACAGTTAAACAGAAATTAAGAGGATTTGTCAATAATAAACTTCCTCTCAAGAAATATGGAAGGGAGTTCTGCAGGTCAAAAGGAAAAAAAACAGAAGAGAGAGAGAGTTGGCAGAGAGTGTAAGAACAACTAGAAAGAAAAAAGAGAAATAAAAACAACATATAACATACATAAACCTAAAGAAAATATGGCTAATGTAAGTAATTTAATGTTAATGGATTAAGCCCTCCAGTCAAGAGACACAGATTGGCAGAATGCATAGGGAAAGATGACCCATCTATATGCTGCATACAAGAACCCACCTTAGACGTAGGGACACAAGGAGACTGAAAGTGAATAGTTGGAAAACAACTTTATATGCAAAGACTAACCTAAAAAGGGTGGGAGTAGCTACACTAATATCAGATAAAATAGACTTTAAATGCAAAATTATTTTAAGAGATAAAGAAGGCCATTATATATTAATAAAAGGGATAATCTATCAAGAAGAAACAATAATCATAAAAATTTATGCACCTGAGCAGGCACCTCAAAATACATTGGAAAAATTAAGTGGAGAAATAGAGGCCTCTACAATTATAATGGGGGCTTTAATACACCATTATCACAATTAGACAGAACATCTCAACAAAGAATCAATAAAAAAACAAAGACCTCGAATTATTTTAGAGGACCTGGACCTAATGTACAATATACAGAACATTAAACTCAAATACAGTGGGATATACATTCTTCTTGAGTGCACATGGATCATTCTCCATGATAGACCACATGTTAGGCCACAGAACAACTTTCAATAAATTCAGAAAGATTGAAATTATACAAAGTAATTTTTCTAAACACAATGGAATGAAGCTGGAGATCAGTAAGGGCCAGAGAACCAGAATAAGCACAAAGATATGGAAGTTAAACAACACACACTTAGACAAACATTGGTCAAGGAGTAAATTGCAAAAGAAACCAACAACTATCTTGAAACAAATAAAAGTGACAACACAACTTACCAAAACCTGTGGGATGAAGCAAAAGCTGAGCTGAGGGGGAAATTCATAGCCATAAATGTCTATATTAAAAAAAGAAGAAAGAGCTAAAACCAAAGACCTAACTGAAGAACTGGAAAAATTAGAAAAAGAACAACAAACTAACCCCAAAAGCAGTAGAAAGAAAGGAATAACAAAAATTAGAGCAGAGCTAAATGAAATTGAAAAAAAAGAAAGCACTAGAAAAAAATTAAAAAAAACAAAAGCTAGTTCTTTGAGAAGATTAATAAAATTGATAAACACTTAGCTAGACTAATGAAGAGAAAAAGAGAGAAGATTCAAATGCATAAAATAAGAAACGAGGAAGGTGATACCACCAACGACCCCACAGAAAGAAAGAGTATCATAAGAGGATACTTTGAAAAATTGTATGCTAACCAGATGGATAATTTAGAGGAAATGAACAAATTCCTAGAAACACAGATGCAGCCTACATTGATGAAGAAGTTGATGCACTCAACAGACCAATCATAAGTAATGAGATTGAATTAGTAACAAAAACTTCCCAAATAATAAGAGCCCAGGACCAGACAGCTTCATAGGTGAATTCTACCACACATTCTAGAAGGAAATAACACCAATCCTGCTTACAATCTTCAAAAAAATTGAAGCGAAGGGACTATTGCCTAACTCATGATGCCAATATCACCCTAATACCAAAACCAAATGAAGACATTATGAGAAATGAAAACTGTATACCAATCTCTCTAATGAACTTAAAGGCAAAATCCTCAACAAAATTCTTCTTAATCATATTCAACAACACATCAAACGAATTATACATCATGACCAAGTGGGTTTCATCCCAGAAATGCAAGGATGGTTCAACATTAGAAAATCAATCAATGTAAGACATCACATAAAAAATTTGAAAGAAAAAAAATCACATGATCATCTCTATAGATGCAGAAAAAGCATTCAACAATATACTGTACCCTTTCCTAATAAAAACACTGCAAAGGATAGGAATAGAAGGAAACTTCCTCAACATGATAAAGGGTATACATGAAAAACCCACAGATAACATCATATTCAATTATGAAATCCTAAAACCTTTCCATCTAAGATCAGAAATAAGACAATGATGTCCACTTTCACAGCCTTTATTTAATATTGTGTTAGAAATACTTGCTCAAGCACTTAGGCAATATATATATATATATATATATTGGGTGAATATTACACCCAAAGCGTGAGCAACAAAAGAAAAAATAGATAAATGGGACCTCCTTAAAATTAAAAACTTTCCACCTCAAAGGTGTATGTCAAGAAAGTGTAAAGGCAGCCTACTCAATGGGAGAAAATATTTGGTATCCATATATCTGATAGGGGCCTAATATCCAGCATATATAAAGAAATCCTACACCTTGAAAATAAGAAGAGAAAACACATTTAAAAAATGGGCAAGCAATTTGAATACACATTTCTCCAAAGAAGAAATACGAATGGCTAAAAAGCACATGAAAATTTGCTCAACATCACTAGCTATTAGGGAAATGCACATCAAAACCACAATGAGATATCGTCTTACACCCATTAGATTGGCGGCTATTAAAAAAACAGAAGAGGGTACTGTGGGGGATTATTGGGGGGGTGTTGGGGGGGGGTTCGTGGGGATTAGTTCATCTGAATATACATGAAAGATATACAAAATCATTCAAAGGATCGGGGGATGGGGCATGGTCACGATGGGTGGATAATCACACAATAAATGAGGGAATCTGAATTCCTAGCCTGGAGAGCTCTGCCACAGTCTCCAAGGGAGCAGCAATATTCCTCTGAGTGTAGGGACAGTGCCTGTCAAAATAGGATGACCCACTGATGTGTTTTTTTTTATTGATGACTACCCTTGTAAGTCTTTGCTCTTGTAAATGAGACTTAGCCTGCAGTTGTGGGGTGCCTAAGGGTTGCCACCTGAGAGCCTCCTTGTTGCTCAAATGTGGCCTCTCTCTAAGCCAAACTCAGCATATGATTGCATTACCTTCCCCCCAACGTGGGACATGACTCCCGGGGATGAGCCTCCCTGGCAACGAGGGATTAATACCAAGTGCCAACTGGCAACACAACTGGAAAAAGAGCTTGAATAAAAGGGGGAAATGGTAAAGGCAAATGAGTTCAAGTGGCTAAGAGACTTCAAAGAGAGTCGGGAGGTCATCCCAGAGGTAACTCTTACCCACACCTCAGTAGGAGCTCATAGAACATCTAAGTGCCTATCACCCCACACAGAGGGGTTCCTGAGAGCTCCGGAGACACCCTGGTCCTATATAAGGGGGGATAGCCCCAGAGACTGATGCCTTATCAGTGGGTTCTATTTTGGAATCTGTGCTCCTGAGAGTGACAGAATTAGACTCAAATAAGTCCTCCCTGCACATGGTTCACCAGTCCCTTCTATTCAAACCTGTATGTGATGCTGGAGTTTTTAGGTATACTTCCAGAGACTGGAGCCTCCCGCCTACCTATGTACCAAGTGTGCATGAAATCTCGGTGGAGCTGCAACTCCTACCCTACAGCTCAATGGACTCATCCAAGTCACCTGGTGAGGAGACAACGATGGGCAATGGTCATCCCAGGGAATGGAGAGGGCCTGCATCTTCAGGCAGGATCATCCCACCCACCATATCCATGGGATATAAGCCCTCTCTCACTTGGAGTTGGAGTGGACATCACCATCCCAGTCCCCTCAGGATTGGGGGAAGAACTATGAACTAGAGTGGACTTGATGGTATTCTCTTGTTCACATATGGTGATTCTAGCAATGCAAGAAATTATAACAATGAGGTGGAGCCAGTGGCCACTTGACACTTTTGGGGTAGGGAGGGGATGAGCAGTTGAAATACAGGAGCTTCTTTGGGAGTTGGAGGTTGTCCTGAGTACTGTTGTGGCAACGGATGTAGGCCATTTTAAATCAGCACACACCACTCAGAAATGAGTGGGAGAGAGTGTGGTCTACAGTGTGAACTGTGGTCTATGGTTGGTGGCAAGGCTCCAGGATGTGTAAGTTCATTGAGGGTGGTGGGCCACACTTGTGGGAGATGTTTGTGTGGGATGTGGTGGGAGGTGTGGAAGGTGGGCAACATGGGAATCCCAGTGGGTTCCGTGTAATAATTTGGGTAATCTAAGCACCTCTTAAAATATATGTATATATATATATATATAACATTTTTTGTAAGCAAATGCACATATATGCATATATATTTATATATCATTTTGCAAATGTTTGTATGTATTGTGAGAATTTTGATTTTTACCCACAATAAAAATAAATTAAAAAAAAAAAAACAAAAAAAATAAAACAGAATACTACAAGTGTTGGAGAGGATGTGGAGGAATGGGAACCCTTATCTATTGTTGGTGGGAACGTAAAATTGTGCAGCCACTGTGAGAGACAGTTTGGCATTTCCTCAAAGCTAACTATAGAACTGCCATATGATTCAGCAATCCCACTTCTGGGTATATACTCAGAAGAATTGAAAGCAGAAATACGAACAGATACATGTACAACAATGTTCATAACAGCATTACTCGCTATTGTCAAAAGTTGGAAACAACACAAATATACATGAAGAGATGAATAGATAAACAAATTGTGGTGTGTGTGTGTATATATATATACATATATATATATATATATATATAATGGAATGTTACTCAGCTGTAAGAAAGAATGCAGTAATAACACATGGGATAACATAGATGAATCTTGAAGATCTTATGTTGAATGAAGCAAGCCAGGCACTGAAGGACGAATATTATATGACCTCACTGATATGAATTAAGGAAATCGAGCTAACTCATAGAGCTAGATTCTGGAAGATAGGCTTACAGGAGACAGAAAAGGAGAAGAAGGTTGTGAGTTAATGCCTATATGGTCAACACTTATGATAAGATGAAAGGGGGAAGGGTTAGTTGTGCAGTGCATGGGCATAACAATAGTGCAGTGATGCTATTGGGCTGGGTGGTGCTGGTCTGTGAGGGAGATAGGGTGGGTAGGGTGTGTTGAACTCTTCATGGAACTGGGAGGAGAGTTGGGGGAGGAAACAGGTGAACTATGGGGATTTCCATGTATGTGGTTGAAACTACAATGTTGGGAGTGTTCTTTTAACAAATATGGTAGAGGAAGGTTACTGGTTTAAAGTGTTGACTGTGGGAGGCATGGTAGACAGGGTGCACCTGGGGCAGCCTTCTAGGGAGTGTGTAGTGATCATCTTGTCACAGTGTGTTGTATCACATAATGAGTGGGAAGGTGTTGGACTCCCATTGTGGGGAGTCCTGCTATGATCTCAAACACAGGGGCAGGACTATCTTGAGAGCATAGGCAGTGACTAATAGGGAAGGACAGGCAAGTATGTCAAGCCCTCAGTGTTGTTGCAAGTAACTATGAATCTTGTCCTTCAATGAGTTAATCATGGTGGTTACCACGGGCCCCCAGGGAAGTGGGAGCGAGGAATAGAATAGATGAAACAAGGGGCATGTGTGCAGTGATGTAATTGTTCTACATGATCCTGCAATGATGGATACAGCCCTTGTTAAAATTCATCAAAATCTGTAAAAGTGTATGATCCAAAATGTAAACCATAATGTAAATCATTGACTATGGTTAGTAGCAATGTCTTAATATTTGTACATCAATTGTAACAAATGTACTATCCACATGTAAAATGTTATTAATAAGGGAAAGGGGAAAAGGGGGAGCATGTTGGGTATATGGGAATCCCCTATATTCTGTACATGACTTTTCTGTAACTTAAAGCTACTTTGAAGACAAAATGAAAAAAAGTAAGGCACTGAGTGAAGAAACAGAAGAAAATGTCCCTGTACATACCAACAACAAATCTAACAGTGATGAAAGACATAATGTAAAAAAAAAAGTTTTTTTTTTTAAATTTTATAATTAAAAATTTTTTATTATTTAAAATTTTAATTTTTTTTGTATTTTACTCATTATGTTTAAAATTATCATTATTAAATCATTTTCCTATTAATTGTATTTGGTTATTTTGTTGGCTTCAATTTTGAAGAAGTATTGGATCTCAGAAGGGTTACAAGTGTGGCAGAGGAGGATCAGTGGTGCGGGGTATCAGAGATGGGGGATGCATGGGAGGAGGTTCACCTGGGGCATACTTACAAGGCATATGAATGTGTTCAAGTGTTCATGGGGCATTTTCACAGTGGGTGGAGTTTCACACAATGACCAAAAGAATATCAAATTCCCATCCTCGGGAGCTTTGTCACATTCTCTAATGGCACAGCAAGAATTCCCTGATTACAGGGTCAGTGACTAGTGAAGGATGATGGACCATTGATGAGCCCTTAATATTGATGACTGTTCCTATGCACCTTTACTTTTGAAATTGAAACTTAGCCTAGTATTATAGGGTGCTAATAGTTACCTCCTGAGAGCCTCCCTGTTATTCAAATGTGACCTTTCTCTAAGCCAACAGCATATAAATTCTTTACCTTCACCCCAGTGTGGGACATGACTCCCAGGGATGAACCTCCCTGGCATTGAGGGATGACTAGCAAGCACCAACTAACAATGCAATTGGAAAAAGACCTTGACAAAAAGGGGGAAAGGGTAAAGACAGATGAGTTTATATAGCTAAGAGAGTTTAATGTGAATCAGAGGTCCTTCCAGAGTTTACACTTTTCCATCTCAGCAGGATCTCACTGAATTCCGAGATAAATATTACCTCCAATAGCAGGGCTCCTGAGGGCTCTGGAGACATCCAGATATTATAGGCAGGGCAGATAGCAGAGGAGTTTGGTGCCCTTCCAGGAATTTATACTCCCCAGTGTGACAGGGTTGAACTCAGCTGTGTTTTTCCTACACATGGCTCTTCTGCTTCTTCTATTTGAAACTGTCTTAGTACTAGAGTTGATAGGCATATTTCCAAGAGAATTAAATATTAGGGCTGTCTACACACCAGTTGGGACCTGAATCTCAGTTGATTTGCAACACCTACTCTCCAGTTCATTGGACTCACCCAGGATAGCTAACAATGAGATGAAGATGGACAAAGACCAACCCAAGGAACAGAGAGAGTCTATAATTTCAAGCAAGATAGTCCCATTCATCTGCCCCATGGGATCTAAGCCACCTCTCAGTTAGAGGTGGAGTGGGCATCACCATCCCAGAATCCTCAGGATTGGGGAATGAACAATGGACTAGAGTAGACATACTGGTATTCTACTATGGACTTATTCTGATTATAACAATGGAAACACTTTTATCATTGATGTGGTGGTAGTGGCTATTGGAGGTTCTGAGGGGAGGGAGAGGGAAAAACAGGTATAACATGGGGACATTTTCAGGACTAGGGAATTGTCCTGAATGACATTGCATTGTCAGATACAGACCATTATATATCTTGTAATAACTGACAAAAATGTGTGGGAGAGAGTGTAAACTGCAATGTAAACTCTAATCCATGCTTAATGGCAGTGTTTCAAATGTGTTCAACAATTGTAACAAATGTTAATGTAGAAAATGTGGGATGGCTAGAGAGTGGGGCATATGAGAATCCCTTACATTTTTTATGTAACATTTATGTAATCTAAGTACCTTTAAAACATTTTATTAAAAAAAAAAAAAAACATTTTGAAAAGCCATTGATTATACACCTTAGGTAGATCATATGGTATGTGAATATATCTCAATAAAACTGCTTAATAAACAGATAATTATGTGAGAATAGCCAGGAATAGCAGCTATGTACAGAAGGGGAAACACAAAGAGATTGAGAGGTGAGAAACTTTCTTGTATTTTTGTCTGTTTTTTGTTTATTATTATTATTGAAATAATGAAAAAGCTCTAATAATGATTGAAGTGATGAATGCACAGCTATATGATTATATCAAATTCCATTTATTGTACACTTTGGATGAATTTCATGCTATATTAATATGTGTCAATTAAATTGATTTGTTTAAAAAAATCAATAAAATTTCCAGACTCGGGGAGTGGATATAGCTCAAGTGTTTGAGCGCCTGCTTCCAATGTACAAGGTCCTGGGTTCAATCCCCAGTATCTCCTAAAAAAAAAAAAAAAAAAAAAAAATTGACAACTCTTACCTGGAATGACAAATAAAAATAGAGAAAAGGCGCAAATAAATACAATTTTAAATTAGAGTGGGGAATAACTACTGAGCCCACAGAAATTAAAAGTATCATGAAAGGATGGCATAAAAAATAGAATGTCAACAAATTAGACAACCTAGATGAAATGGACAAATTCCTAGAAACACACAAACTATCTATACTGACTTTGGAATAAATACAAGTTCTCAACAGACCAATTACAATAAAGAGAATGAATCAGTTATCGAAAACCTCCCAAAAAGAAAAGCCCAAGACCAAATGGCTTCACAGGTGAATTTTACTAATTATTCCAAGAAGAATTATTATCTAGCCTGCTCAAACTCTTCTACAAAATTTAAGAGGAGGGAACACTACCTAACTTAACCTAAGAGGACAGCATTACCCTCATACCAAAGCCAGATAAAGATTCTATAAGAAAAGAAAATTAAAGTTAAATTTTTCTTATATATATAGCTACACAAATTTTCAAGAAAATACTTGCAAATCAAATCCACAACAGATTAAGAGAGTTATAGATCATGATCAAGTGGATTTTATTTAGGCATGCAAGGGTGCTTAAACATAAGAAAATCAGTTAATGTATTTAATCACATTAATTTGAATGTACATAAAAAAACGAAGAACAAAACTACATGATTCTTTCACTTGATGCAGAACGGGCATTTAACAAAATCCAGCATCCTCTCTTGGTAAAAACACCTAGAAAAATAAGAATTGCAGGAAACTTCCTCAACATGATAAAGGGGATATATGAAAACTCATGTCTAACATCATACTCAGTCGTGAAAACTGAAAACTTTCCCGCAAAGATCTGGAACAGGACAAAGATGCATGTATACAGAAATAAGTGGATACAAGCAATTGGTCAATAAAAAATACAATCAAAAGAAAATATCAAAAAAAGAAATAAATATATAAATACGAATATGAATTATGAGGGAGACAGGGAGAGAGAAAAAAAATCAACCTGAAATTTTGGGAAAGAAAGATCAACAAAGTAGTAAAAACTTTAACTTATTACGAGAATAAGAGAGAAAGGAAAAATCAACAATTTAAAAAATTATATAAATGTCTATTGATACAAGACAAGGTTAAAGTGTTGAGAATAAAGACAATCATTAGAGAATACTGAAAATAATTTGTGCATTTTTTTAAATTTAAGAGAAATTAATATGCCCCTGAAAAAATAAAAAAACATTAAGAACTTGTTACTATAAAAATGAATTGATAATTGAAAGCCTCATACATACAAAGAAACTAGAACCAGAGAGATTTTCAGATTTATTAAAATCAACATTTAGTGACCCTTTATAGCAGTTGTTTCAAGAAATTAAAAATAGAGAAATCTGTCCAATATATTTTAGGAGAATATAGTAGCATGCATTCAAAAACAGAAGTATGTATACAAGAAAATATTTGTATACTGCTGGCCAGATACCTACTTCAATGTCCTGGAAAGGTTTTCAAAAGCTTAATGCAGCCTCTAAGCAGTCAATAGTAGCGTATTCTCATACTCAACAATTTCCAGAACAGAGGCTTGTTAAAGGTGCTATTGAGTAGCAAAGAAGAATGAAATGTAAGCCCTGCCTTTACAGAACTTTCGGTTTAGTAGAAGAGATAATAACTGTGTACTTATTGATAAAAAAACAATGTGAAAAATTACATGAAATAATCTGAAAAATAATAAAAGTTCCAAAATCTGTAGAAGTGGTTCAGTGGAAAGAGAGTGAGGATGAGGGTGAAAGTAAGTATTGGAATAGAGTCAAGAATACCTTAAATAAGGACTTTATGACTCATTTAGGGACCTATAGTAAAATTCCCATAACACAGCTTTTAGTATTCTTGACCATACTGCATCGAGTTAATTGAAAGTAATCTGAAAATTCATAAAAACCTTCCTCCAGATATTTGCTCACTTGCAATGCAGTCACGTTTTTATTATGTGTTTAGCGAGCAGATTAGTGAAGTGGGTATGTCAGGATGATTCAGCTTGCTAATTTGCTCTTTTAATGAGGTTTTGCTATGTCATTCCTTTGCAGTTTATTTACCATTTTCCATTCTGAAGTTTGGAAGCCAAAATCCTAGTGGGCTGCAATTAAATTATTTCTACTGAAATCAGCCCAATCATAATATATAATGAATTCAAACATAAGTAGAAAGGGAAAGGTATGAGAGCAAATATATAGATAAATGTATAAATATACATATATAAATAAATATATAAATCTAAAAATAAATATTTAAGGTCAGAAAATTGAAATGATAAAGTCAAAATAGAAATGTATTTGTGTAAGATTCAACAGAATTATCTTACTATGTGTTACTATATATGAAATTACATTTAAAAATAAAGTAGCGATGAAATTGTTCAATTTAAACTATACTAATTTTACAAGCCGTATGCTATGTGGTAGGTTATTTTATTTGCAAATTCTGCAGCATTGATGAATACACTGTAACTTATAAGTAATTCCTGTGTAGTAAACCCTTTTGATTTAGTGGTGTACTGCTGTTATTTTATTAAACTTTACAGTAAATCCTATGTTAAATAGTTTCACACATATTATAGCAAAATGGAGATATATGTGTCTGTCAATTGAATAACTTTCTATAGTCCAGAACAACTCACAATTAAGCACATTTTAGCTTTGGTATATATTATCAGGCTTGCACTGCCTTACAGTAAGAGGGAATTTAGAGTCAGATTTCAGATTTAGTAAGTGCTACATTTTGCATGAAACTGATATGGGTTAACTCTGTCCAAGGTGAGATTTTTCTTTGAGCTTTCCTGATTATTTTTATGGAAGATGTGCTATAGATGATTAGCTCTCCAACAAAATCTGTTTCTTTTTCCTTATTATACATCTGTCCTTCATAAGTGACTTACCAGCTAAGGACAACATTCCCTAGACCCCTTGTTTCCCATGTGTCGTAGAGATATGAGTTTTCTCCAATGAAATGTAAACAGAAGCAATACGTGTCACTTCCAGGAAAAAGTAATTAAAAATCAAGGGACTCTTCCCCTTGTTCTCTCTTTACTGTTTGGAGAGCAGAGGACTGAGTATCTAGTGGATAGAGCCACAGTACAGTATCAACGTGGGTCCCTGATTACCGTACAGTTGAGACAATCCCACATTAGACAGGAATATAAACATTAGGCAGCTAAATGAATGAGAAAACATCTTTTATTACATTAACCCACTAAAATTGGGGGGTTATTTTTAATAGTATGGAGAGCTACCCTAACTAGTGCAGAAGGAATTAAGAGTTCCTTTACATACAAGAATACTTTTTTGTTATTACTTCTGTATTTCACTGATCATTTAAGTGCTTATTGGATATAGTTACAAAACTATTTCTTAATAATGATCTATGAAATAAAACCCAACCTAGATGCATGCATGTAAATTATGCATAATTAAAGAATGCAATAAAGTCAAAGGCTGAATATTAATATTTAGAAAACTTAGTATTGGAGATTGAATATTCCCCCATAAAAGATGTGTTAATATCCTAACCCTCGGTCCTGTGTGTGTGAACACATTTGTAAATAGAACTTTGAAGATGTTGTTAGTTAAGAAGTGTTCACATTGAAGGAGGTGGGACTTACTATAATATGGCTAAAATCCTTAAAATCAAAGTAAATTGGACATGGAAGGAGAAATCTGTATTGAATATTGGAAGACTGAGAAGGAAACTATCTCCTCATGATGGAGGCACTCAGGTATTTACAAACCAGGGAACTCCAAGCCATCAACAGAATGCTACAGACTGAGAAAAACATGACCTTGATTTTGGATTTTTAACCTCCTAAACTGTGAGACAATAAATTTCTATTCTTTAAGCCAGTCTGTGTGTGATATTTATGATAAAAGTCTTGGCATACTAAGGCACATAGTTACTGTCTGAAAAGAAACGTTCACTCACACACACACATACACATACTGAATCATCTAGATTATCAACACATTATGGAATAAAAAGGCAATCAGAATATAGGGGACTCCCATATACCCAATATCTTCCCCTTTTACCCCCTATATTCAGTATGTGACTTTACTTGACCTAAAATTTCTGTGAAAACAAAATGAAAAAAAATAAGATACTGGGGAAGAAATGGAAGAAAATGTCACTGTACATACAGGACAACAGATATTACAGTGATGAAAGGCAAAACATCAAAAATTTATTTATTTATTTATTATACTATTTTTCATTATTTTTTAATATCCCAATTTCCTTTTTTACTTTATTTTAGTTTTAATTTTTCTAAATTATTATGTGTTTTATTTCTTATGTCTAAACCTATCATTATTTCATTTTTTTGATAATTGTATTTGGCAATATTCTTGGCTTCATTTTTGAAGAGATTTTGGATCACAGAAGGGTTACAACTGTAACAGGGGAGAATCAATGGTGTGGGGTGTCAGTGATGGGGGATACACGGGAGGAAGTTCACCTGGGCATACATATAAGGTATATAAATCTATATATAAATGTCACAGTGGGTAGAGATTCACACAACAATTGAAAGAATATTGAATTTCCATCCTGGAGAGCTCTGACACATTCTCTAATGGAATAGAAAAAATCCCCCAAGTACAGTTGCAATGACTAGTGAAGAAGGATGGTCCATTGATGCGCCCTTGATATTGATGACTGTGCTTATGAGCCTTTGCTCTTGAAATTTCAACTTAGCCTAGTGTTGTAGGGAGCCTAAGCATTAACTACTGGGAACCTCTCTGTTACTCAAATGTGGCCTCTCTCTAAGCCAAATTCAGCATATAAATGCATTACCTATCCCCACCATGGGACAAGACTCTTGGGGATGAGCCTCTCTGGCACTAAGGGATTACTACCAAACACTGACTGGTAATGCAACTGGAAAAAGACCTTGAATAAAAGGGGGGAAAGGTAAAGACAAATGAGTGTATATGGCTAAGAGACTTAAAAGTGATTCGGGAGGTCATCAGAGAGGTAATGTGTATGCACATCTCAGCAGGATATCGTAGTCTGCCAAAGTAGATACTACCCCAAATAGTAGGGCTCCTGAGGGCACTGGAGACACCCAGGTCCTATAGTCGTGGCAGAAAGCTCCAGAGTTTGGTGCCTTGCCAGTGGGCCCTATTTTGGAGTTTGTGCTCTGGAGTGTGACTGATTTGGACTCTGATGTGACTTCTCTACCCATGCCTCTTCTGTCCCTTTTATTTGAACTTATAGTTGGTGCTGGAGTTGGTAGATATATGTCTAAGAGACTTGAATCTCTGGGCTGTCTATATGCCAGTTGGGCCCTGAGCCTCAGCAGAGTTGCAACACCTACTCTCCAGTTCATTGGGTTCACCCAGGACAACTAAGAAGGAAGTGAGGATGGATAACCACCACACCAAGGAACTGAGATAGTCTACAGCTGAAAAGCAAGAGACTACCATCAATCAGCCATATGGGATTGAAGCGCCCTCTCAATTAGCAATGGAGTGGGCATCAGTGTCCCAGAATCCTCAGGATTGGGGAATAAAATATGGACTAGAGAGGACTTAGTGGTATTCTACTACAGACTTACTGTGATTCTAGCAATGGAAGAAATTATATCATGGATGTGGAGACAGTGGGCACTGGAGGTGTTGAAGTCAGGGAGAGGGAAAAGAGGTGTAATATGGGGGTATTTTCAGGACTTTGAATTGTCCTAAATGACATTGCAATGACAGATACAGGCCATTATATATCCTGCCATAACCTGCAGAATTGAGTGTAAGAGAGTGTAAACTACAATGTAAACTATAATCCATGCTTAGTGGTAATGCTCCAAAAGTTGTTCATCAGTTGCAATGAATGTATCACATTAATGAAAGAAGTTGTTAATGTAGGGCAAAATGGGAGGTGTGGGGAGTGGGGCATATGGGAATTCCTTATTTTTTATGTAGTATTTTATATAATCTAAGTATCTTTTAAAAATAAATGAAAAATATCTTTTTTAAAAAAACAATCAGAAATATGTTTTATTCTCTGAAGTTTACTTCAGCTCCTTTTTTTTACCTTTATTTTGTCATACACATTGCTTTGGGGATCTGAGAGGCCTATTATTAAAACAAACCCTTAATCCTGAGGGAAAGAAAACAAGCTGGTGATGCAGACGGGATTTGTGTGAACACAATAAGCTGTATAAGTAAGAAAGAGTTCAATAAAATCATATTACAGGAAAAATATCCAGAACACTGATTTCCCCATAGAAATCCATGATTATATGAAACTAACTTCAAATCCCCTTTTTGGTTTTTATTCATTATTGGCTGGAGGCAACACAGTTAAAATATGAAAAGAAAAAAAATCCAATTAATCACTTGACATTACTTTTAATAAAATAATAGCTAATTTTATTTACTAATTTTATAATGGCATTAATAAAATTCCCATATATAACTGACAAATTCACTTGAAGGGTTAGAATAGGTACATGGAGGTTTATAATAGGCTATAATTTGGAGTATATGCTCAGCATATAAAATTTCTATGTTGGTGTGTTCAGAATACTTTATTTTCAGAGACCATGGGTTCAGTCCCACATAACTGGACCTGGAGTGGGTACCTAATCTTAGCTAGAACAATCGAATACTCTCCTAAGGAAATTTAAGTTGGTGCTATTAGAGACAATCTTTCCATGTCACTTGGATGTGTAACCTCATGAGATCTAAACAGATGTTCATACCATATGGACTATGGAGCTGCAGTTGTCCATCTGGAGAAAGAATAATGAAGCATATGACCAGAGAGATAAGAGAAGGAGAAATATTGCTGCTCAGCTTTTCAGGGATGCTCTGGGCCTTTGTGATGAAAAAATAATTATCATACAAGCTCAGTACCTACCCTACAGCAAGGTCACTCAAGGCATGGAAACTGAAGCACCATACCTTTAAATATTTTTACTGCAATTAACTCTCAGCTTCATGGTCACATATAAATACTTTCTCTGAAGATCCAGGACACAAGGGGATCAATGAACATATTGTGCCACCCCTAGCCCTCACCTGACACTATCCATGGGGATAAGTCTGTCTGTTTACCACAAACCAAACTATCCAATGAGTTAAGGAACTCATGCCTTTGATAATTCCACATGTCCTCTCAAAGAAGATATAAACATATTCATTTCCAAAGTTCATGGGCACTAAACCTCCTATCTGTCTGTCCTAGAGGACTCAATTTTGGCTTTAATTTGGCTCACCCAGAAAAGGTTATACAACGTCCCCAACAAATTCTTCCCATGGAGTAGGTGGAGGTCCACCACTGGGGAAAACAGAAGATAGGTGACATGAAGAACAAAAAACAAGGCTCTTGCCCCACAAGGATGTGACATTGCAGCAGCAACATCCCTGTGGACAGAGGGGATGAACCATGTGGAGGTTACTCTATCCAGCACGGCACAGTGGAGGCTACATTTCACTGGCATGAACACTGTGTCCTTTGTCCCCTTCTGGCTCAGTGCCCACCTAAACCATGGCTGGTGGAATGAGGTATCAAAGTGTAGACCTGATTTTTACCACACCCACCCAATTCCCAGACCTCTAGTCCCAGGTGACATGAGATGAAGCAGTCACATCACAACAAGGCTGTGAAGCTACACAGTGGAAACTAAAGCTCAACACAAGGCCCATGGCATGGAAAACTACAAGTCCCTGGGGCAAGGCCACTGAGAGGTGCCTACAATGTAGCTAGCAGGGAATAGAGGTCACAGCATATTTTGTGGACTCTTCTTCCAATGCATCAACCATAAGATCAAGGATAAAATGACACTGGTCAAATGTTGATCCAGCAGATGGACCAGGATAGGAAAGGATTTCCATATGTGTATACTATTCTCACGGAAATCATAGCAACCATAGTGAGATTTCCAGAGTAAATCTAAGTGCTGACTATGGCATGGGGAGAAGTAGGGCAGCATGGCAACAGGAAGCCAAGGTGCTGGGCTGCTTTCAGGCTTGATTCTTTTGTCAGTGCTGTGAGACCATGTAATGAAATATAGCTTCCAGAACCCAGTCAGTAAACATTGTCACTATTCTGAGTCAGCTTCGGCAATTTGTTCTCCAGAGTCAGAAACTCAAGTTTTTAAAGCATCAAGGTGGTACAGGTGAGATCCATGCAAACAAAAGGACTGTTCTGTAGGTGAATTTCTATTATCTGACACATATACTTGGCTGTAATCTCAATGTCCAAAAATGAAACTATGTCCTTTGTCTGCATCTATGAGGCTTGTATTTGTGGAAAGTCACAATAGTAGGAAATCTCCCAAAAATCTAAGTTCTTCTCTGCCTCCATACTGTGCACTTTGTTTTGAAGGATTTCTGACACTCTGCTGGCACATAGCTTTTGGAAATAAACTCTTTTAGGTCTTGAAATTTTGTATGCTACTTATACATGTTCCTATTGAATCAGGAGATAAATGAGGATGGACCATTTCTTTTCCATCCTTAGCAGATTTCCCTTCCACACTACCCAAAATCACAAGCTATGCAGACATAAATTTGAGCCCTAGTAGCTGTAGGAATAAAGTTTGTAGATTCTATTAAAAATCTGGAAGGATTTCCAAAACCCAACAGGGAGATTGGAATCATGCCATCAATTCTCAGAAGGAAGGTGATTTGAGCAGATCCTCTGCCCAAAGCCAACATACCCACATGGCTCCTTGTTAAGGTTTTCAGGCTGCCTATTGACAAGTTGACTGATCCATGCTGAAATGCTTTGATCTGCTCCATTCAAGATGGAAACAGTCATCCCCCTAGAAGGAAAGGTGATGTCTTAAATATTTCTTTCACCTCCTGCAGTAAATTCTGAACCTTTTCTCCTGTGGCAGGCACCCAGGTGTTGCTTGGAGGACCAAAGCAGTGAACTTCTAGAAATCAAAAGGAATGTCTTTGTTTAACATCACCAGTAATCCCTGAACTGCCAGTGCTCTTTTCAGTTTCATTAGCACAGGAAGAACGATCCAATTTCAGCCTCTGAAAATTTCATGGGTCAAGGCTGAAATTTCTCTGGGCTATTGGTCCAACTGGAAGATGCAGTAATCAGGTGCCAGGACTTCTAGCATCAGGCATGATCCCATAGGAGACCATGTGAACATGCCCAGGCGTCCCAGGGGATTTTGGGCCTGCTGGCCTCCTGTTGCCCTATGCTAACATCAGTATAGCTGAAGAAGACATGGGTGGCAGACAGCCAGTGTCACTGATACATGTGACATAAACAGACATGCAACAAGGGGTTATGCCGTCTTTGTCATTTTCACGTTTCTATTTGGTAATTTTCTCATTTCCTTGCCCAAGGATTATAACAGCTAAGATTGTACAGCTGGCATGTGGCAGAGCACAAAATTGAGTCAACAGCTCCTGTCTCCAAATTGAAGGCACTTTATGACTATACTTCCTCTGTTCTTTCCAAAGTGTTTTGACAGGATTAGGTGGGAGGGCAGGCACTTCCAGACTTCTTTACACAAATGGTTGTTCACTTCTCTGGTTCTTCACCCGAGTCCTTCCCAATCTCCTCTGCTCTTTATATGGAGCAGGTGCAGTTCCCCTGGGAAGCAGGCAGGAAATGAGAGCTGCTTCATGGTTCTGCTCCCAGCTGGCTTTGCCTTGCCCAGGAACCCACCCTGAAAGGACTTAATTTTAAATGTAGAAAATCACATTCATTTTGAATTAAAGACACATTCTACAACATTTAGCCTTGTACTATGGAAATATTAGAAGCTAAAGAAAGATTTTTTGTTTATAATCTTAGTACAATTCCAATATTTTAACACCACACATAAACTCATGTTATACAATAGACTATATTTGAATTGCCTTAATTATCTAACAATATTTTATAATGACCTATTTTTCCATTTTAAATAAATCACATATTTGAATACATTGTTACACTGCTTAATTACAATTAAAAATGAGTTCAAGAAAACTTCTGTAGTGCAGGTGACACCCTACTATAAAAACTGAGAAACAGAATCAGTGTTCTCACTCAGATAGTAAGCCTTCTAAATGCTACACAAAAATTGGCTCCAACACAATCTGCTGTTAAAGCTATAATTATCCTCTGGAAACATTTTGCATGTATCCTAGCATATGGAAAAAAGAAAAAAGATTTTAAAATATTTTTCCCCAGAGTTTCACACCATAGCATGGATCAGAAGCATAGATATTTTGAAATGTACTGCTAATCCTTAGTTGTGACTGTCAGTGTAGAGGTGGCAGGGGTACAGAGGAGTGCTCCCGTGGGCTATCGATTCCTAAGGAGAACAGCTTCTATATGTGCATGGAGAGAGGCAAAATAGCGCCCTTGATGCTTGAGCAGGTTACATTAATGTTTGATGCTGCCATTTTTGTGACCCTCCGGCAGAAGAATTACATCCAGGTATTGTGGAATCTAATATAACAAAGTAGTTTAGAATGCCGTATCTGAAGACAACCTGCCTGGCTTCAAATACCTATTCATTTAACAGCTGTGTGACTCTGGGAAAGTCAGCCGACTTATGATGTTAATCATAATAACACTCTAAGAAAGTTGTAAAATTTAACTAAAATAAACTCAAGTGAGCTGATTAGAACAATATCTAGCTCATAACAAATACTCAATAAGTATAAGCTAATAAGAGTAGTTGTAGTCCTACTAGAAGTTATAGTGCTAGTAACACTGATACCAGCAGAACTTTTAGCATATTTTCTCCCATCCAAAATTTGTAGGATTATTTTTTCTCAAAACTAAATATCCAAAGGCATGTCTTTTAAAACAGAGGAAACATTAGCTTTAATTTAAAAATATATTTGAAAATAAAAGGAAAGCCCCATGTATAGGAAGAATAATGCTCCAGCTCTTGCCACTGGTTACAATTTTAGATACTTCACCAGTTGTTCAATAGAAAGCAACAAGGAGGAAACAGAGCACTTGTTGATAGTGAAATTGAGAGAAGGCTGCGTCTTTTTCCCCTTAATAATGGCACGGCTCGACTGCCTCAATGACTGCTCATCTCTTGTAGCTCAGATGTCACTTTCAGATAATGAATAAGGGCATCCTCTTGTTTGTTCCAGGCTACTATTGAACTTTTAAGTGATTTGCTTTAATGTACATCAATATGCCTGACTTTGAAATACCTTCTCCAGTACCAAGTACACCAGAGTAGGGTTCTTTTTATCTACCCATCAACTTAGGCCCATTTTCCTGACCTTATCACCAGCCCATTGGCTGCTGCCTAATAACTTGTATTTTTTTTTTAATATATATTTTTAATTTTTTTAAAAAGATACATAGATTACATAAATGATACATAAAAAATATAGGGGATTTCCATATGTCCTGCTCCCAACACCTCCCACATTTTTCCACATTAACAACATCCTTCATTTGTGTGGTACATTTGTTATACCTAATACTTGTGGTACATTTGTTATACCTAATAACTTGTATTAATCCATACATTGTCTTTGTTATTATATATTTCCTCTGATGATACGAGAAGCACCACTCTTAATTCTACTTATTTAATGGATATATCTTCTCCTTCTTCCATTAAAAAGCTGATGTCGCCCATCACAACATACCTACCTTTCAGACTGAATGCTGGCTCCCCACACTGAGCTTGTTTGACATCATCAAATTATTGAATATTGGGAATGGCCCTTTTACCTATGATGTTAGGTCACTTCTAGGAGGAACTTAATGGAGACTCCACCGTGCCTCTCCCTGTTATGACATAACCCATGACATGACATGATGAGAATTTCAGTCTCTTAAAGCACAATAAGGAGCCAAATATTGCTTTTCAAAGGGAGAATACCTGGAGGCGACTCAGGTAATTTTCTAGTTCAAAATTCCAGAAATGACCACTAGGTGGTAGTGGTAGGCCTTTGTCAGAAGCTCTAGTCAGCACAAGGATGCATTTCTTATACTACTAGTAACATTTGAGAATCGGGGTTATATGGTCCTGTTTTAGATAGCTATTGCTACATGACAAATTACCACAAACAAAGCTGCTTAAAACAGCTCACAATTATTATTTCACAGTTCTTGGGGCAGAAGTCTGGGCAAGGCTCAGCTGAGTTCTCTGTTTCAAGGTCTCTCACAAGACTACAGTCAAGGTATTGGCTGGGGGTGGGGTCTCAGCTGAAGTCACCAGGGCTGGAGGAGGGTCTTCTTCCACGTTCCTCTGGTTGTTGTCAAGATGTAATTCCTTGTGGGCTGCTGGAGTGAGAGTCTCAGTTCCTTGCTAGCTGTTAGCCAGATGCCTCCATTTCCTTCTCACATAGCCCTCCCCAATTCAGCTACTGGATTTATCAACTGCCTGTGTGGGAAAGAGCTTGTAACAATGAGAAGTCATAGTTTTGTGTAGCCTGATTACAAAGCAGACATAACATCACAGTTGCCATAGTCTGTTGGGAAGAAGCAAGTCACAATGCCAGCTCCCATTCCAAGAGGGGAGATTAACAAAGGCCAGGACAATAGGATATAGGAGGCCATTGGGACCAGCATAGAATTTTCCTGTCACAAAGGATGAAGTGAACAATGGCTCTTTGGAATAAAGAGACCCTAGTGTTCTTCAGGTCCCTGTTCAAATCCATGTATTCTTTATAACTTTTCAAAAGGGACCTAAGATAATACACTGATATGGTATGTGATTTTTCCAGAAACCAGACAATTGGATCAATATTTCTGTATCTTCTTTTGATTTTGGAACTGGAAAAATCAATCACTTATTTTTTACTCTGAAGAAGTATTTAAGTGCTCTGGCCCAAGTAATTAGTAAGAATTTTACTGTTTTTGCTGGGTCCTATCCTTAAGGCAGGTTAATCAACCTGCCTTAGTAGATATATCAATTGTCAGCATTTATAACTGAGTTCAGCTTCATCTTCAGGTTGATATATCAAGATTAGATCATCACTATAATGCATAACAAAACTTTTTAATTAAATCAAATCTAAGTTCCTTCTCACCAGGTGGTATCAATAAACACAACGATTTAACTGTCCCTGTGGGAGCACAATATATATGTGTTGTAGTGTACCCTACATCATTGCAAATTTACTTTAACTTTTTTTCTGAAATAGAAATTGAAAAGAATCTACTAAATCAACCACAATTGCCAATCTTTCTTCACAGCTTGAATTTTTAACAGGAGCACAGACAGCTGACTCTATTTTAGGCACCACTTAATTTTGTTCTTGATGATCTATAATTAATCTCCAAGATCTACCAGTGTCGTTCACAAGCCATACTGAACTATTTGACAAGAAGTTTGGGGTACTCTTATACCTGTATCTAATACATCAGTAACGAAAACTGAAACTTGTGAAAACAACTTTCCCCTGAAGTAACCAACATAGTTTTAAAATAAGCATGTCCATTGATTTAAATAATACCGTAGCTTGCCATCTAGCATGCCTAACTAAAATAGGATAAAGAGCAGATTTGGACATCACCCCCCACCCCCCAATATTTGGAGAAAAGGAAGAGTATTCCATTCAAATGTAACATATATTCTAATAATGTACTCTGGTAGATGGGCCAGGGTTTAGCAACATAATTCATTGTTCATCTTAGTACACTCATATACTTGAAAAATTCTTTTAGTTATTTGGTTGCTACAATATATATAATTCAAGGGGCCATCATATTTCACATAAACATACATATATATATAAAGGGTAAACAGACATTAAAATTTACATGACCTAATCTCTGGTTTTCAATGAAAATCCATTATAATTTTTTTTTTTTTTTTGAGGTACTGGGGCCAGTGATTGAACCCAGTACCTCGTATGTGGGAAGCCGGTGCTCAACCATTGAGCTATACCTGCTCCCTGAAAAATACATTATAATTTTTTAATAAATCTTGATATTTCTGTTTACATTTAAGAAATTAAGTATAAACTAACTTAAACTTATCTGTATAAATACATTTCCCTTTGTAGTAAATGAACAATAAGATTTCTGAATTTGCCTTTCTCAATACTCAAACCTGGGAATATCCTTATTTTGCTGGTAGTAATAAATAGTGTTTTTCTCTAATTACAAAATATCCTCTACTCCCCAATATTATGCAAAAAAGGAGCAAATCATATGGATAAATAATTTGATAGTAACAATTTTAAAATGTTATTATATCTTGTTTTGGAAAGCAAAATTTTATTTTTTTCATTTTTTCTAACCCCTTAACCTTGCCATCATGCTTCATTTTCACCCTCAATTATACAGTTTGGTCCAGTTTATAACCCTTTCAGTGCAATATCCTTGAAGTCTAATACCTAAAGATGTTGAATCATTTTAAGAGGGTAGATAAAAGTATAGTTAAGATTGTTACATTGATTCATATATCTCCATTAACATAATTTTTCTATAAAAATCAATGTCAATGTATTTTATTTCCTTCACATTTTCAAAGTCCAAGTTTATTAAAGATACTGCAGTTTTTTACAAATGTTACTGGAGATCATTTCATGTTTCAGGAAGATATAATTTCTTACTGATTATTTTTTTAACTATTTTTAAAGAAGTTTTAGATTACAGAAAATTTATGTCAAAAATATAAGGGATTCCCATATACCCCACCCTCTTCCCCTTTCATATTTTTCCCTATTAATAACATCTTTTGTTAGTGTGGAACATTTATTACAATTGATGAACAAATATAGAAACATTGCTATTAACCATGGTCTATAGTTTACATTGTGGTTTACACTTTGCACGATGTCATTTTATAGGCTGTATTAGGCAGCCAAAGGGGTGCTGATGCAAAGTACCAGAAATTTGTTGGCTTTTATAAAGGGTATTTATTTGGGGTAAAGGTTTACGGTTACAAGGCCCTAAAGAGTCTGACTCAAGGTTACTTCCTCACCCAAGTCTGTGGTCACATTGAAGCAAGGTGGTTGCCAATCTCTGCGAAGGTTCAGCTGTCTTCTTCCTCTTCCTCTTAAGGCTCCCTGGGCCCAGCTTGTTCTGATCTCAGCTGTAAGCTGGGGGGCTCCTTTCTTTCCAGGCCTTCTCAGTGCTCAGGATTCTGGTCTCTTCAACTGCAAACTATCAGGCGAATGGCTCAGCTCTCCCTGGGGTTTTAGCTGTTTGATCCTCCTACTTTCTGTTACATGGCAGGCAGAAATGACCAATTTCTTTCCTCTGCTGTGTCTATGGAGCTCTCTTTCTTCCTGTGCCTACTTCTGTGTCTTCTCCTGTGTGTCTTCTTGAGTGAGTGTCCATTTATATTGCCCACCAAGGGGACAGGGACTCAACACTGACCATGCCTTAATGACATGGTAGAATCAAAGCCCTAATCTTGATTTAATCAAGTAAATGTAGCAGTTTGATATTGTCTATGAATTCAAAAAATAGACATTGGATTATGTTTGTGAACGGCTCTGCTCCTCTGGGCATATTAGATTGGCTTGGATTCAGAGGTTTCACTTTTACTTGAATAAATAATGATTAAGGCTTTGATTGGGCCACATCAGTAAGACATTGAGTCCCTGCCCCCTTCGTGGACAGGGACTCACAGAGAAAACAACATGGCAGAAGAGAAAGTTGGCGTTTTAATGCTGGAGCCCCGGGAAGTAAATACACAGAGAAGCAGATATGTGAGGAAATACAGAAGGCTCCATTAGACATGGCAGATGCCCTAGAAGAGAGACAAGCCATTTGCCTGATAGTTTACAACTGGCCTTGTGGAGAGAGGAGAGCAGCAGCGCCTGGAGAGAAACAAGCCCTGGGAGAGAGATGAGACTTATCCCAGCCTACAGCTGATATTGGAAGAAGCTGGAACCACAGAGCCTTAAGAGGAAGAGGAAGCCTGAACCCTTGTACATATCGGCAGCCATCTTGCTCTAACAAGTGGCAACAAACTTTGATGAGGGAAGTAACTTACACTTTATGGCTTTATGACTGTAAGCTTCTACCCCAAATACCTTTTATAAAAGCCAACAGATATTTAGTATTTTGCATCAGCACTCCTTTGGCTGACTAATACACATAGGTTTTGACAAAATGTATAATGGCCTGTATCTATCATTGCAATATCATGCAGAATAATTCTAATGTCCACAAAAAGCCCCATGCTATACCTGTTCTTCCCTGCCCTCAGAACCTCTGGTGACCACTATGTTATGTCAGTGTTACAAGGTCTTCCATTAATAGATTAATAATAAGTCTACTTTGGTCCATAGTTGTATTCCCCCTGGTATGTTTGTTTATTCCTCAATCTTGAGGATATTTGGATGGTGATGCCAACTCTGTTTCTGATTGTGAGGGGGCTTAGATCCCATGGGGTAGATGGATGGAACTATCTTGTTTGCAGTTGAAGATACTCTCTTTTTATTGAGATGGGCTTTATCCATTATCATCATTTTGTTAGTTATTCTGAGCAAGTCCAATGAACTGGAGGGTAGGTGTTGGCTGCAATTGTGGTGAGATTCAGGGTTCAATGGATATAAACAGACCAAAGATTTAAGTCTCTGGAACATATAGTTAATGGGTAAAGTGCTAATTATAGGTTCAAATAAAAGGGGCAGAAGAGCCATTTGTAGGGAAATTATAAATGAGTCTAACTCTGTTACATTGGGAGATAGGTTAACATATATTCCAAGGTAAGGCCCACTGACAGGGTGCCTATCTCTTGGGGTTGTAGGCCATGCCTATAGTGTCCAGATATCTCTAGACCCTTCAGGTGCCTCCCGCTTAAGGCACTATTTGCTATGGCGGTAAGTGTGACCCTTCTGAGATGTGCCTAAGTGTAACCTCTAGAATGACCTCCTGACTCACTTTGAAATCTCTTAGCCATAAAAACGCATTTGTATTTAATATTTTCCCTTTTTTGGCAAGGTCTTTTTATAAATTCATCGCTACTTGGTGCTTGGAAATAATCCCTTTTTGCCAAGGAGGCCCATCCCCTAGAATCCTGTCCCATGCTAGGGGTGGGGAGGTGGCAGCCAGAAAGGCAGTGAATCTGTATGCTGAGTTTGGCTTATTGAGAGGTCACATTTGAGTAACAAGTAACATGGAAATAACTCTTAGGCAACATACATTACTAGGCTAGGTTTCAATTTCACAAGAATAAGGTTCAAAGTACAAGCATTATTATCAAAGACCTGGCATATTGGTCTGTTCTCTTTCAAACTGGCACTGCCTATGTACTCTAGATTTTATTGATTCTTAAAACAAGCAAATACTATGTTTGTGAAGGCAACTTTTAATAACATTAAAATGAGAAATAATTTGAGCTTCTGGATTTATCCATTTAATCAATGGTTCCAGAGAAATAGCCACTTATCCCATTTCCCAAATGATTACATATTAATGTGTATTCCTTAAAACATATAGAAATCACAAAAATGAACAGATTTCTTTGTGTATGCTCTTCCATAACAATATTTGAAGTATTTTCAAATGGGGATCCTTTCTCATCAATTTCAATAAGGATTTCCATGAAATCTTGAGTGTAATCTTAGAATTATTGTGTTTATATTATGTTGCATTATATTAGAATTGTTATCTATAAAATAAATGGCATCTACTAAACTTTATTTTCATAAAAACAAACATTTTTCAGTATTTCATTATATAATAAATATGGTAATAAACAAGGGAAACATGTCCAAATACAGGCAGATGAGTAGATTTTTGTGACAGCTGCTGGCTTGACAAAGTCATTATAAGTCTTACACCAATAATTTTTTTTCCTGTATCTAACTTGCTATAACAAAACTTCATTAACATTTTAGGAAATATGATCCTTTCTCCATCTGGTGCATGGCTTTTAAAACCTCATTTGCTGTAATTTAGAAAATCTGGAAACAGCTGGCAAAAAATATATATTTCTATTAAATCTTTAGTATCATATTTGAAAAATTCGTAGCTCTGCCTACATTTTTAAAACCCAGAATATTTTCTTCATTTTTCAAGTCTACAGCTCTTTCTAAATGCTAAGAAACTAGATCATGGTTTTTAATTATGAAGGTGTATGTTAATCTCTCACATTTCGATTTTACATATTGATAATTCAACAGATCTGTATCCTTCCATTAAATGCATGAGAGGCTTCTTTTTTTATTACAATGAAGATTGTAGATTGTGTCTCAATCCAGGTAAGATCATTAAATTAGTAATTAGTACTTTGGTTTCAGTTTTTTATTTCTTTTGTATTCCTTCTTAGATACACTACACACCTTTATTAACATATTTTTTCTATTGCTAAAATGCTAGTTCAGTGTATTGGTCACTTTATATCTTTCTGATTTTTTCACTGCTTTTAATAATATTAGACAGTAATATTAATTACTGGTAAGGATTTAAGCATGCACCTGGAAAATATAAAGAATGAAATATACATGTTTTATATAATCACACATAGCACAGATTGGTAAAGTTTAGGAAAAATTGTAATATGATACCTAAGAAAGGCAAGTAATGAAATTAAAACCACTGTCTTTTTTAAAAAAGCTATCACAATAAATAAAATTGAGTTATATCTACAAAACAGTGGCCAAGTATTCAGAAAGAAACCAAAAATGCTGCAGTTAGGTGTAAGTAAACTATTTATAAAAATATTCTTAAAAGCATTGAAGGGTTATACAGAATATCTAAATGAAGATGAGAACCCACTTTTAAAGGCAGCTTTGTTCTGGAGACATTAACATAAAATGGTGAATTTAACCATCATAAACTCAAGGTATGCCAAGGGATGAGACCTAGTCCCTTTGACTTCCTAAATTATTTCAGGAACCTTCTCTTATAAATCCCAAATGGCTGTAATTTCTGTGTAAGTGAGAACCATTCTAAAACTTCTCACTCCCCCACCTCAAACCGTTAAAAATAAAAGTTGTTCAGTTTAGATCAAGAGTTGCATTGATGATTTTCCTGAAAAGTTATAATTAAAAGCAAAGCCCAGCATAGATTTGCAAGCCAAGACCACATCACATTTTAGTCCAAAATATGTTCTAAATGCCTCGCATAAGTAAATGTATGCCATCTGAGTTGTGTTCCTCAAATAATTTCTCAAATAATTTTCCAAGGGAAAGGAGCAGATCATAGTTCAAAAATAAGACTCAAATGAAAGAAGAGATACCATATGTTCATGGATTAGAAGACCTAAAAGTTTAAAGATGCCAATTATCTCCAAATTGGACTGTAGATTAAAAAATATTTCAATCAAAATTCCATTTTAAAATTTCTTTGAATGGTGTTACTTGATAGTTTTCTAAAATTTATTTGGAAATACAAAGAACCAAAAACATCCAAAGTACTACTAAAGATTAAAATAGTCGATGAACTTTTACTAACCATGGGATTTGTTATAAAGCTAAAGCAATTAAAACAAAATTGCTTCAGTTTAGGAATTGAAATATATATTGGTAGAACAGAAAAGAGAGCTCAGAAATAGACACATATAATACAGACACTTAATATTTATATCTCAGAGCAGTGAGCAAAAGAGTCTTGAAAATGGTGCTGGATGATTATCCAGTTGAAAGAGGGTCTTATGAGATAAGGTTATAAGAACTAGGAGCCAGGTGCCCGTGTCCAAATTTCAGAACTGTACTCACCAACTTTATAGTCTTGATCAATTAGTTAACATCTGTCTGCTTCAATTTCCTCATTTTTAAATTGGAATGATAATGGCATGCTTCCTTCAGAGGGTTAATGTGGAGATTAATTGGATTAATATATGCAAAGTGCTAAGTTGAATAACTGACACCTAGTGAGCAGTTTATACTGACTATTGTCCGTATAATAATTATCTTCATCGTCACTAGCAGAGTCATCATCATGGGATGGAAAAACAGTTAATTTGAAATTTTGTCTTGTAACATATAATGTCAGTTCCAGGTAGAAGAAAGACCTAAATGACAAAAAAAAAAAGCTTAAAGCTACTTTATTTCTATGCTTGAGAGATTCAGGCAATTTTGTTGGACACAGAGTTGGAAGCCATTTACATTCTGTAGTTTGAGGGTTGACAAAATATTCAATATTCTCAAATAAGTTTTTATGTTTACAACAATAAAATAATTTTATGTTTACAACTGGCAGATAATTGTTTTACTGTCTATTTGCGTATCGGTAAATTTTACAAAATTCTTAAAAACCCTCCCCACCCACTTTTTTCATCTTACTGAAATAATTCTCATCTTTCAAAGAGAAAACAGAGCCTTTCATTCTACAAGACAGCTTTCTGGTTCACCCAAGTTCAACTTTACCTCTTTTCTATAGTCGAACACTGTTCAGAACACTCACTTAGCATTCATTGTATCCTTTACAAAGTACTTTTCATCTGCTCAGTGGTTTAAAATTTGGAGTCTACAGTAAAACATTTATAAGAGAACAAATTCTATCAGTTACTAGTTTATGGTCCTTGAGTAAAAACAACCTCTCTAAACCTCAGTTTCCTCGTTTATAATACAGGAACAATAATACGTGCCTTATGAGATTGTATTGGTATTAACTTTAATAATAACAATGTGCCTATCAGAGTAGGTATGATTATTTTACTATTTCCAATTTTATTGTAAATCTATAGGCAGAAAATATAGCACTGTTTTGTTTTACCCACCTGGGCACCAACCAAAGTATCTTTTACCCAGACGTATTTAATAACTATTTATTAATTTATATGGTAACAGAACACACAATTTCAAGTTCAATCTCCCCATTTTACTATGCATTGTCTTTTGAAAACCCTGAGCAGCAAAGATAGTCTTCTTCCCATATTTTCATGCATTTAGTGCTACATATAACCGATCAGTTTTAGAGTTATTGAAAAAGCCATTGTTTTTTTCTTTTCTATTGCTCACATATAATTATAATATAAAAACCAAAGGAGAAAGAATCAATGGAGTATTAGAATTGTGCTTTAATGTGTAAAATGTATTATAGATAATGGTCTTGGGTACTCTAGTGTGTTTTCATTAGGTGTCATTATGTTATTTAAATAGTACCTCTTTTTCTTGTTACTGTTATTAGATTGTTTGAGTCTCTAAACTTCTGATGTGCTTGAAAGGGTTTTTTCTTTCAAAAATGAGCACTCTAGAAGGATTTCTTTTAAAAAGAAATCACTGAGATTCCTGAGCATATTTGAATATTTACTTATACAATAGAAACTGAAAACAAACAATCCCTGTCACAGCCCCATTATTACAGAATGCTTTTGCTCTTTCTCCCTCTCTCTTGCTCTCTCGCTCTCTCGCTCTCTCACTCTCTCGCTCTCTCTCTCTGTGAAGGAACATGTTTTTTTTATCTATATTAAGCCTTAAAATGGGGGAGATAGACAAAACTTTGTTTACCATTATTTCACAAGTAGTATATTCTGGTTATCTATGGAAGCTGTGATATAGAAATCCTTCTGGAAATTTATGTGACAGTCATTTTTATTGTGTTGTTTTTCTAGAAACTTACCCTATGTCTTTTAAGTGGTTTAGCTTTGAATGAATATCTATTTTCATGAAATCCATTTTTAATTTATTTTAGAGCCATTCCAATTTATTGAATGTCAGAATTAAGAGAAATCTTCAAATCTGTCTGTGAAATACTACAATGCTGTTATTGATGAACTGTAATCAGGTCTCTGTTTCAGCACTTCTAAACCTGCAAATAGCTTTTTCAAAATGAATCTTATTCAACTTTTGTCCATATCTAATTTCCAAAAGTATTCTTTTACACTAGACATAAAATTTTCTTCTTAAAATTCCCACACAAAAAAATTTATGCTTAATTTTGTAGCCATTTTAAATGAGGCTTAAATATTCCTTTCAAGAGGGATATTTAAAGAATACAAGTTGTGCATGACAGTTTTCTGAACAACAAAAATGATTTGCACTATCCTAGGCATCTTGTATAAATTTTGCCATTCAATTCTTACACAAGTTATTTCAGGTGGTAATTTTCTCTAGTTGAAAATTAGGGTACAGTTTCTAATGATGAAAGACATCACCATAAGTTTTCTATGACTTTTTCCTCCAAGCATAATAGTTATTTTATTTGTTTCTAAACTGACATAATTTCAACACTTCCTCACTCTCCCATATTTTATCATTTAGTTATGCTCTGTTTTTTATTTATTTTTTCTAATTATTTTAAAATCATGTCCAAGGAAAAAAGAAAGAAAATTAAAGAAAGAAGATAAAAAGAAACAGAAAGATAATGAAAGAAAGAAACTAAAGGAAAACAAGAAACCAAGAAAACAAAAATACAAAGAAAAGCAAGCAAGAAAGGAAGCACTGTTCAAATATCAATTATTTAAGTCTTTTATCCCAAACTACAAGAGAGGGATCCCTCATTATTACCTATAATTTTCTATGTAGGTAGAATTAAAAACCTTAAAAGTCTCCAAATCTGTTATAAAATATCTCAGATGGACTAATGGCCACTAAAATTACCGAAAATATATTTGTAAATATGTGTGATATAAGAAAATACTTATGTTTCTGATGTTGCCATCCATGAGCCCAAGTCTCAAGCAGATTAACCTCTGTAATCAATAAAGTCTAATTTTATTGAATATTTGAATAAAATATTTAAATATTTAAAAATAATCAGTTGATATCAATATTTTTTGCCCAAATATAACTAACAAATATTGACTTTTATGTAATCCTCATAAACACTTATGTGCGTTTGTACTACTATTCTCCCCATTTAGAGATGATGTTGCAGCTATGGAGAGGTTAAGTGATATTGCCAAAGTTACAAAATTTGTAAGTGATAGAATGTAGATTGGAATCCAGACAATTCAGCTCCAGAGTCCATGCTCTTAATCACCACACCGTCACTCATATAATAAGTGAAAATATCCATAATCATGTATTTCTAAAATATCCATAATCCTTAGTATATTATACCACATTACATAGGACTTAGAACTCATGGCACATGGAACAGTCTATTATGATTGTTGATTATAATGGCAGTCAATTAATCAATATCTATACCATTCTCAAACATGGGTACACATACACACTCATATACACACACATCATTTGTTCAACAGTTAGTTACTTGCTAACCTCAAGGTATTCTGCCTTTCCCATAAAAGTCTGATGGAGTACTAACACCTGCTTGTTAGAAATGCAAAATCTCAAACCCCATTCCAGACCTACTGTTGGAGATTGAATCATGTTCCCTACAAAAGACATTTTCAAGTCTTAATCCGTGTTCTTGGTAATGTGAACCCATTTATAAACAGAACTTTTAGAAGATATTATTAGTTAAGGTGTGGCCAAACTGAATCAGGGTGAGTCCTAATCTGTATGACTCAAGGCCACATAAAGAGAGAAGTTCAGATGCAGTCCTTTGGAAGAAACCAGAAGTCCAAAGAAGACAGAAGTCAGAAGAAACCAGTGAGGAGAGATTGTCACATGGAGAACTGCATTCACCAGAATGCTACCGACCCTGGGAAAAACCTTGGCCTTGTTGATATCTTGATTTTGGACTTCTAACCTTCAAAACTATGAGACAATAAATTCTAGTTACTTAAGCCAACTCATTGGTTGTATCTCTGGCAAACTAAGACCCTATGGAATCAAAATCTAAATTTTATCAAGATCCCCTGGTGTGCACATTGAACTTTGTGAAGTGCAGCTTTAAAGTATCCAGTGGACTCTACCTTCTAATAATTTAATACTTCTGTGCCGCCTAATATTGTAGTCACTAGCCTCATGTGGCATTTACATTTAGTGTAGTTTTTAAAGATGAAATAATATTAAAATTTCAGTTCTTCACTAAAGTTAGCCACATTTCACATATTCAATAATCACCCGTGTATCCAACTGGACATCACAGACCCAGAATATTTCCATCATTGCTGACAGTTCTATTCAAAGCACTGCTGTACATCAGGAGTGTGGGCAAATTTTTCAGTAAAGAGCTAAGAAGTACATATTTTAGACTTTGTGGTTCATAAATTCTCTGTTGTAAAATCTTTTTCTTTTCTTTCTTTTTTTTAGCCACTCTTAAAAATATAAAATCAGTCTTAGCTTCCAGGTTGTAAAAAAAATAGTTCCATGAGCTAGATACTACCTAACAGTCAAATTATAACAGTCTATAATTTGCAGATTCTTGCTCTAGTTGATAATTTAGTAGATAAAATAGGTATTCACAGTATTGTATCTTGATTCAAAAAGACCTGAAAATTAAACAAAAATACACAGTGACCTGAAAATGAAATAAAAACATACAGTAGGCATTTGGATTTTATTTTCATTTAAGATATTCCTTAATTTTCATCTATTTGTCTATAGAAATGATTCTGAGAAAGGGTAGAGGTGGAACAAAATATGCCCTGAGTTCCACCCAGTGCTAGAACAACTCTGCCATCAAATAGAGTTACACCAAGGACTGAATGATCAGCAGTCTTTAAATTAACAAAATCTTGATACTTCTAATCAAAGGCACAATATAGTAATCCCAGGACATAATAATGATAATATGAGTAAATTTACTGAAACGCTTAATTTTTCCTTCTCACAAGCACCTCACTCCCAAAAATGTATTAAAAAATTGTTTCTGTAAGAATTCTAGAGTATGTAAGCTGCACATTTAGCAAAACATACTTCTTTCCACATCCCTAATTTACCACCTGTGAGTCTGGAAATTTCTTTCCTTTTGTAATCATAGCCCTGGAGCCCTGCAAAAGCCACTGTGTAATGACTGCTTCTTTGAGGTTACACTAAATTATAAGGTTCCCTGGCAATTGAATACAATGTCTGAACATAATTTGTGTTTTGCTTAAATTTTAAAATGATACAAAGTTATTTCAACCCCAATGTGACCTCAACTGGAACCAGAAAAAAAAAAAAAAAAAAAAAAAGTTAAAACAAATTTAAGTGGCAAACACTTGGCTGTAATCAGAACTTCTATTATCCTAAAGACAAGAGTCTCTTACTGAATTTCCTTCTAGTAGGGACCTTTGCTTCTCTATAAGAAACTTCTATTGATTGTATTTATTCTATTTACCAATTCTATTTATTCTATTTTCCTATTTATTGTTCCATTTGACATGTCTGTTACTAACCCAGAAACAGGTATATCCCTGCAACAAAAACAATTGAGAAAGAAATTCACCAAGATATTTCTAATTAGTAAGTTAAATATTTTATTTCAAAATAAATATCAAAACCCATTAACATTCAAATAATGAAACCATAAAACATTTCATTTTAACCTTTTTAAAAATCTTTCACAATAAAAAAGCAACAAATGATTTCAATGCTAAAAATGCATCTTTCTATCTTATAGGGGTTAAATATCTTGTCTTGGTTTATGGTGCTTAACCTATTCCTTTATTGAAAACTGGTTATTACTTTGACTTGTAAACAGTGTTTTATTGTAGGTAGGATAAAGGTCTTCTATCTCAACCTCATTAAATTATTTGTCTGATTAAGTAACTTATAAATGTTTTAATAATGGAGTTACTTGAAATATATAATGATACAGACAGATAATTATATTTTAAATTTCCTTATAGCATGTTTGCTTATTTCAATTTTGCTCTTCAGGTAAGAGGTATGAAATTTGTAGCTAAGTATTCAAAGTATAATTACTTTAATAAATGTGTCATACCTTGCATATATTTTCAAGCTCCTATTCATTAAAATAATTTTAATTATGCTCCAACAAAAAATAATTTGAGGAGTGACTTCCAGAGAAGATGGTGGAACAGTGAGTTCCAGGACACAGTCCTTCCATCAAAACAATGATTAAACAGGCAGAGGCCAACTGAAACAACTATTTTGAAGTTCTAGATGCCAAAGCATTCAAGGAAGAGCTGGAGGAAGAGGCTGGTAAATTAGGGCAAAGCACTGTAAATTATTCTCTACATGCAGCTGTTGCTGGTGCCCATTCCCCTCCATCACAACAGCTGTCACAGGGTCCAGTCCTTGGCTACCTGCTGCTGATGGAAAGGTACATAAAACTCCTCTTCCCCAAGAACAGGAGTGTGCATGGCTAGCCACTGATTCCGGTTTTGGTAAGCAAATTCAGATTGCTGGATCCTGGCTTCGGTTTCAGGTAGTGTTTCAACCTACCTGGACAAGGCAGAATTGGTGGAGATTTAAAGATGAAGGGCTCCCTCAGGGATGAAGGGAAAAGTTAGTTTAAGGGCCATATTTTCTGGGCAGTCCAGGAAAGACCAGCTTTGGGGAGCAGCCAGAGAAGTTTTTGGTGACCTTCCTGACCCCCTCCACAAGACATTTTGGAGCCATTCTGTGCCCCCTGCAGGCATTCTTGGCCTAGTTTTATCTGGAAAATACTGAAAAGGAAAAGTCCTCCCAGGATAAAAATCTTCTCCCAGCAATTGCTCTCCAGACAAAAGCAGTGTAAGACAATGAAAGGAATGTAAAAAACAGTAGAGGCTGTAATTTTCTTTTTTTATAATATCTTTATCTGCTTTTGGTATTAATGTGATATTGGCTTCATAAAATGAGTTTGGTAGTGTTCCTTCTTAATCAAGTTTTTCGAAGAGTTTAAGTAAGATTACTCTGGTGATGTTCTTTCATAATCTTAGCAAATGTTCCACAACAATGTAAGGCTTTGGTGGAGGGGTGTTGTATGGGAATTCTGCACATTATGTATGATTGTTTTAAAGCCCACAACTTCTCTAATGAAAATGTATAAATTAAACAAATAAAGCAATTGAGGCTGACAGTCTGGGACAAAATCCTGCCTGCTTCAGATACATCTGAGAGGGAGATTTGACCCCTGGGAAACAGAGAGGACAACCAAACTCTTATAAATAGGTGAACACAAAAACAACTAACAAACAAAAATCCAGGAAAAGACAGAGGCCCAGTAAGAGATGGAAAACCCTTCACAGTGCATTTGACTTGGACCAACATTCCTGAGAGGAGGGCTGAAGCTCAAGCAAATTTCCTTCTTATCAGAAGCTGATTACAAAACCAGGAAACAGACACTGCAGGGAGTAAATCTCAGAGATGACAGTTTAAAAACTTTAAAATGCCCAAGAAGTTTTCAAGAGGAGAATGTAATTGTGAGAAGAAAGAATCAGTGAACTTGAAGACAAGATACTTGAAATGAGCCAATCTGAGGAGCAGAAAGAAATCCTAAATATAATATTAAAAACAAAAATAGCCTAAGATAGTTATGGGACACCATCAAGAATACCAATATATGCATTATGGGAATCAGAAGGTGAAGAAAGAGAGAAATGGGCAGAAGGAACAGTCAAAGAAATAGTGACAGGGAACTTCTCAAACATAGCAAAATACATGAATATCCACATCCAAGAAGCTCAGGGAAAACCAAACATGGATAAACATGAAGCAAAATAAACCCCGTCATATATTGATTGCACAATCAAATGCAAAATACAAGGAGAGAGTTCTGAAATCTTAAAGAGTAAAGTGACACATTAAGGGAACTTAATATGATTAAGTGCCAACTTCTCATCAGAAATCATGGAGACAAGAAGAGTGGGCTGAAAGAAAACAACTGCCAACCAAGACTTTTACATCCAAGACTATCTTTCAAAAATGAGGGGTGATTAAGGCATTCTCAGATAAACAAAAGCTGAGAGAGGACACTACCACTAGAACTGCCCTAAATTCTGCAAAGAGAATTCCTCAGACTGAAATGAAATAACACTAGACAATAGTTCAAAGCAGCCTAAAGAAATAAAGAAGTGTGGTAAAAGTGACCAATTAGGTAACTGCAAATGTCAGTATTATTGTACTGTATTATTTGGTACAAAACTCCATTTCTTACTTCCTTTGGTTGCTAAAATGGAAATGCATAAAATATAATGATAAATCTTGGTTTTGGGCATACAGTGTTCAAAGATATGCTATAATAAGTGCAAACAAAATTGTAAGGGGAGAGAGGGGTATAGGAAAAGTATATGTGCATGTTATTGAATTTAAGTAGATATCAAAACAAATATAATTAATATGGATTTAGCATGTTAAATTTTAACCCTATGGTACCACAAGAAAACAGATGAACAATACATCTTGATTGAAATGAGAAATATATCCAGATAGAAATGAAAATAGAGTCAATATGCTACAACACAAGAAAGCAAAGAAATATAAAAGTAAACTTTCAAAAAACTGAAGGATAAAAAGCTAGAAGACTCACAAAGACTAAAAAGAAAAACAGCAAAATAAAGACTTGTATTTTCAGTAGTGGTTTTAAATGTAAATGGATTAAAGTCTCCATTCAAAAGGCAAAGATTAACAGAATGGATAAAAAAGAATGACCCAATTATGTACTGTCCCCAAGAGACTCATTTTAAAGTCAAAGATACAAGTAGGTTGATGGTGAAAAGAGGGAAATATATATATATAGACACACACACACACACACACACAAGTATAAGCAAAAAAGAGCTATGGTGGCTATACAAATATCAGATAAAATTGACTTTAAGTCATAAACAGTTATGAAGAAGAGAGAAAGACATCATTGCATACTAATAAAGGCGACAATTCAAAAGAAAGTTGTGACAATTATAAATATTTATGCACTTCACAGCAATTCCCCAAATATATATGAAGAAAATACTGACAGATTTAAGGGAGAAATTGATGGTTCCACATTAATAATAGAAGACAATAACACACAACTTTCAATAATGTATAGAACAACTAGTCAGAATATCAATAAGGAAGTAGAGGACTTGAATGATACGCAAAACCACCAAGACCTAATACACATATTTAAAATAATGCACAAAATGAAAACACAATACACATTCTTCTTGAGTCCTCAGAGATCATTTTCTCTGATAGACCATGTGTTGTGTCACAAAACAAGTCTCAATGAATTCAAAAATATTGAAAGCATACAAAGTATATTCTCCAAGCACAATAGAATGAAGCTAGGAAAAAATAACAGAGGAAGAAAGTGGAAATTTACAAATATGTGGAAATTATACAACATATACACCAATGGGCTAAAGAGGAAATCAGAATCAAAATTAGGAAATATCTTGAGGCAAATGGAAATGGAAATGCAACATAGGAAAACTTACAGAAGCAGCAAAGGTAGTGCTGAGAGGGAAATTAATACCTGGAAATGCTAACATCAAAAAAGAAGAAAGCTTAAATCAGAAATTTAATCATAAACTATGCTCAAAGCAAGAAGAAGGACTGAAGTAACAAAGATTAGAGTGGAGATAAAAGAAATAGAAAACAAAACAAAACAATAGAAAGTAGGTTTCAACAAAATCAACAAACCTTTAGCTAAACTGTCAAAGTAAAAAAAAAAAAAGAGGATACAAACAATAAATTTCCAAAATGAAAGAATGGAATTACTACTGACCCTGCTGAAATAAACAATAGTATAAGAGGCTACTGTGAACAACAATGTGCCAATAAATGAGATAACCTAGGTGAAAATGGGCAAATTCTTTTAAACACACTGTAATAGTCAGGGTTATCTAGGGAAACAGAACTGACAAGAGTTATCTATAAATAGTATGACATTTTATAAAATTGTCTCATGTGACTGAGGGGATTCATAAGTCCAAATTCCAGAGGGCAGTCTGCAAGCCAGGGGCTTCAATGAAGGTCCTTGATGAGTTCCCTAGGAGATACTGGCTGCATGAGGTAGAGATAGGAGGTTGCTCTCTGAATGTTGTAATCTCTGCTCCTTTTCAGGTCTTCAACTGATTGGATGAGTCATCACTCATTGCTGATGGTAATCTCCTCAGTTGCTTGTTGATGTAACCAGCCATCTATGTAATCAACTTACTGATGATTAAAGTTCATGAAATGCCCTTGTATTACAGGTAGCCCAGTGCTTGCTTGACCAAACAACTAGGCTCCTATACCTGACCAAATTGACACAGTAGCCTAACCATCACAGTTCACCCCTTGTCAACTTGGCAGCCATACACATCACCGTAAGCCATACTTAGTCTCTAAATAAAAACAATAACATATATATATATATATATATATATATATATATATATTCTACCTAACAATATTCAACTGTTCTCTGTACAACTGGAAATGCATTAAATCCCTTCAGAATAGGGTGCAAACCCTTGGGTAATATTCACTCTTTTTTTTGTTTTTTAAATCACACACAAAAAACACATTTAAATGCCAATAAATATTATGCCCAGATATCTTTATCAGAAAACATTGAGCAATATTTGTCATCTGGAAAAAAAAATAGGTCATTACTGGATATCATTACTCACAAACAGAATACATATAAATAACAGGAGCCATGTATTTTACAGATGGTAAATGAGTAATTTTATCTTAATGAAGCTATCATATTTAGATATAATTCTGGACCATAATAACATTCTTTTTTTAAATATACTTTTTTAAAAAAGATATTTAGATAACGTAAATGCTACATAAAAAATATTGGAGATTCCCATATGTCCCACTCCCTACTCCTCCTACATTTTCCCACATTAACAACATCCTTTATTAGTGTGGTACATTTGTTACAATTGATGAACACATTTTGGAGCATTGCCACTAAGTGTGGATTATAGTTTACATTGTAGTTTACACTCTCTCCCATACAATTTTGTAAGGTATTGCAAGATATATAATGGCCTGTATGTGTCATTGCAATGTCACTCAGGACAATTCCCAAGTCCTGAAAATGCCCTCATATTACACCTGTTTTTCCCTCTCCCTTCCCTCAAAATCTCCAATGGCCACAACCTCCACATCAATATAAAAGTTTTTCCATTGCTATAATCATAATAAGTTCATAGTAGAATAACAGTAAGTCTACTCTAGTCCATCGTTCATTCCCCAAATCTGAGTATTCTGGGATGGTTATGCCCACTCCACCTCTAATTAAGAGAGGGCTTAGATCTTATGGGACAGATAGATGGGACTGTCTTGCTTGCAGTTTTCGTCTCCCTCTGTTCCTTGGGATGGTCACTGTCCATCATCATATCCATGTTAGTTGTTCTGGTTGAGTCCAATGAAATGGAGAGTAGGTGTTGCAACTCTGTTGAGATTCAGGGCCCAGCTGGCATATGGACAGCCCAAAGATTTAAGTCTCTTGGACATACACTTATCAACTCTAGTGCTAACTATAGATTCAAATAGAAGGAGCAGAAGAGCCATGTGTAGAGAAACCACAACTGTGTCCAACTCTGTCACACTGGGGAGCATAAATTCAAAAATAGGGCCCATTGGCAGGACACCAAACTCCTGAGCTGTCTACCCTGCCTATAGTATCTTGAGATCTCCAGAGCCGTCAGGAGCCCCGCTACGTGAGGTAATATTTACTTTGGCAGTCAATGAGATCCTGCTTAAACATGCATAAGCATAACCTCTGGAAAGACCTCTTGACTCAGTGCAAAGTCTCTTACCATATAAAATCATTTGTCTTTACCCTATATTCATTCTTAAACTTGACATCCTTACATAGTATGATATGAAACTAAAACAACTTATGTCATGATAAGGGGAAAGATAGGGAAGAAAACAAAGATTTTTTTATACATATGCAAAATTACTCATAACAAAACAAAGAAGAAATATTCATGACCATTACAATTCTCTTATCTATAACTGATCATGTGGTAGATGTTCATATTTCTCACTACCTTCTTCTCCTATCCATTCCATGTTCCCTTTATCATCAACAAAAACATCAGCTGGCAATGTTCTTTTCCTGGTGGGGTGACCCAAACTTTCATTCCCGAAGATTCTTGGCCATCATCTGCCTGGATTAGGTTGTTGCAATTTTCCATTGACATTAATCACAGAGCATGGTAGTACTAAGAGACACCCTAGAATACAGGGGATCTCCTGTATTCCAGGCAAACTCTTATTTACCTTCACTGTGTAGGTACAGTCCTATTTATCCTTGATACTCAGGATCAATCACTTTAGCCAGTACAGTAATTCCCTGTAAATTCAGAGGTAAGAGGAGCCCAAAGTGGCCAAGTGGCAGTCTTAACTTCCAGTTGAATGGAATCATTGTTGTGTTCCCTGGTGACAGCACTCCTCTTTTTGGAACTAAGATCTGTAGACCAGCAGAGCTTAAGGTTACAGGGACAGGAAGAAAAATTTTCCTAGTGGGTGACTAGAGGTAATAGTGGGTGGTGCCACTCCCATTTCCACCCCTTGATTCCTGGACCCTGAATCCTGGCTTTGGAAGAAACAGTACCTTAGAGTGCACACTGATTTAGAGAATACACAGCCTCCTGGAGAACATTGCCCCAGGCCTGCAAGGGATCTGCTTCTAGTTGGCATTGTAATTGAGTCCTCAAAAGGCCATTCCACCATCTTTCAATCCAGATGCTTCAGCATGATAGGCAACAGATCAGTGAATTCCATGAGCATGTGCCTATTCCTGCACATCATTTACTGTGAAGTGGATTCCCTAATCAGAAGCAATGCTGTGTGGAATACCATGATGTTGGATATAACATTTAGTAAGTCCAAGGATGGTAATTTTGGAGGAAGCATTGTGTGCAGGGAAAGCAAACATCATATGTGAAGTATGTGTCTATTACAGTTAGAACAAATTGCTGTCCCTTCCATAATGGGAGTGGTCCAAAGTAATCAACCTGCTACCAGGTAGCAGGCTGATCACCTCAGGGAATGGTACCATATCAGGGATGAGTGTTGGTCTCTGTTGCTGGCAGATTGGGCACCCAGCAGTGGCAGTAGCTAAGTCAGCCTAGATGAGGGGTAGTTCATGTTTTTGAGCCCATGCATAATCTCCATCTCTACCACCATGGCCATTTTGTTCATGAGCCCATTGGGTCATCTTATCCATTTGATTATTAAAATATTCCTCTGCTGAAGTCACCCTCTGGTGAGCATTCACTTGGCACACAAATATTTTCATGTTTTTTGTCCACTTTTAAATGTCTATCAACATACCTCTTCCCCTGACCTCTTTATCACCAATTTTCAAATCATGTTCCTTCCAAGTCCCTGACCATCCAGCCAAACTATTGGCAACGGCTCATGAATCAGTATATAAATGCACCTCCTTCCAAGGATAATGAAAAAATAGATGCACTACTAGAAGTTCTGCCCTCACCATTGTCCTTCAGGGATGGCCCAGAAAAGGGCTACAGTGCCCCGTTTGAAATGGAAGGCATTATGAGTAGATAAGACTAATGTGTGTATATTTTCCAGTTATTCAAGTTAGAATAAGTGATTCCAATACCATCAATTACAGCTTTGTCTTCTTAGGGCTTTTGTCAAAAAGTTTAAGTTTCTTAACTCTCCTTTCCTATTTGGTCTTACATTTTCCTTTTTATTCCTCATTTAACAAGCAATCAATATAAAATTATAAGTGTCTTTAGATCTAAAGAACAAGGAATGCAGTTTTGAGCAATAAACTGTATAATGAGTTGGAAAAGTTTTCTTAATTATATTGATAAATATCCCTACTCACCACTTGGTGTTTTGAAAGTTATTGTCTCTTTTCTGAGTTATGGCACCAATTATGGTATTAGAGCATATTTAAATAAAAGCTTTGTTTGTCACTCATGGAAAGTTGGTCTTTATTTGTGACAGCAGGAACCATCTGCTACTCTGCCTTCCTTTCATTTCCATCTTTCTACTTTAATTCACAAGACAAATATTCCCTTTTGGTACACTATAGAAACTTTAGGGCAAAATTGGAGTTATATAATATCTAATACATCTTCACTCTGAGTCTGATGAATAAAAGTACAACTATGAACATCCCTCAGCAAAATCCAAATGATGATATAGATATTTCATAATGCAATATAGAAATTGCAAATGATTTAACTATAGTCTAATGATAGAACGTGTATTTCCATAATAAAAGTCAATAATTTATATTTATATAATAATTATCCTTCTCAGTTCAAATAATTCATCTGTTTTCAAAACAACATCTTTTAACCCTGGGACATCGTCTAAACTGAAATTTTCAAGATAACCTCTAATTTAAAAGGATTCCTTCTTAAGTACATACTGCACAAGTGCATAGAAGTAATATAAAAAAGAGAGCGATTGCTTTCATCATATACTTTATGTATATTAGAGTAGTAAATCTATATAAAGCACCTAGCACAGAAACTAGTCTACAGTAGACACGTTAAATTCAAGAAATGTCAGCTTTTACTATTATTGACCAGCACACATAGTTATGTGTCCATATTTGATTAATGACTTAGTTTACTATCTCCCTACTAAATTATGTGGGATTAGGATACCTGCACAAAGAAGAGGCTCAATGGTTTGCTATTTGGGTGATCCTGACAAGTGAAGTAAAATATCTGAAGATTTTACTGCTCTAAAAAATATAGACGGGGCAAGATTATCTCTATAGTACATTTTATGTCCAAATTGAGTCTACACTTTTATTTTATTCAACCGTATTTAATATTATCTATGGCTCTATTCTAGTAATCTTTAAAATAAAATTCATCTAAACTTTAGTACTTTGTGGCTCAAAACTTTAGGTATCTTTTTTTTCCTCATGCACCTGAATGTCACTGAAGAATATATTCTCCTACCTGCAACCACTGTGAAACATGACCTGCTGGTAGGAGCACATATTGTAAAAAAATTGGAAAACTGAACAAATACATGCCATTTTACTAATCAATTCTACTCCCAAGTAAACACCTACCAAAATTGTGTTATTACATTTACAAGAACATTCATGGAGGCATTATTTGTTACAATCAAAAATTAGAAACTACCCAAATGCTTATACCAGAGTTCTGGTATTTTACATAACGAAATACTTTTAGTAATGAGAATGGAAAAGCTACAACTACATGCAAAAATATGGAGGAGTCCCATAAACTTAATATTGATAAAAAGAACCAGACCTAAGAATATTAACTACATGAATTAATTCCTAGAAAGTTGACGACCTGCAAAGCTCTAACTTCATGCTGAAAATCACAATAGGGCTAACTTTGGAGGTAGTGTGAGGATAGTGAGGGAAAGAGACATAAAGAATGTTTTAGAGATGCTACTGATTTTCTGATTCTTAAGTGATATTTTGTTTCTATGCAATATTCAATAAAAAGCTTAAATATTTTCTTTGTACTCTTTCCATCCCATTAGAATAAATAATTTATTTTATTCTTGAAAATATTTAGCAGTTTAATCAGAAATTTCTACAAAAAATATATGCATAATTTGAAGTTTGTTTTAAATATCCTATTGTCTTAAGTCTCTAAGTTTTAAATAACTTCTCAGCTGAGTTTTTATTAAAATTATAGTCTGTTCCTGATTTTCAAACTAAGTGGATATACATATACTTCAATTCTGAAATTTATTTGTTTAAATGAAACTTTAAGGCCTATAATCTCAATTTGATGGAAGAGACTTATTTAAATTGACTATTATATACACGGAGAAAAATAATATTTGGTGGAATGAAACAGCAACCCAAAGCCTTCATTTTCATAAATATAGACCCTGAAAAAAATTAATGTAAATGGAAAAAAACGCTTTTTTATGTGATGCCACTCAAATCCTTGTACGCCTCCTAGATTATAGACAAAAATATCCTAGTGATTTATCATCAAAAATTATTTTTAATTATCCGCCAGGTGAGAATTGAATTTTTTTAATCCAATATGATGATGGCAGAAAATTGGACTAGATTACAGAAGGAATTTTTTTCTCAGGCACTGGCACTAATTGTTATTTTTCAAAACAATCAACAATTAAGTACTAGGTTTTGAAATGTCCCTTTGTTTGTTATAATGGAATTTTCTATTCCCAATATGATACCATGTAGGATTCCAAATACATGTAAAATATGTGAGAGGGCACAATACTGCCAGTGCATATGAGATAGGCTTGGCAGAGGACTTTTCATGATGGCCATTTTTATGGAAGAGTTTAAAAAGAGACAAGAATCTGAAAATTAATTATCTTAAAATTCTTTGTAGCCCTATGTACTTTCAAAAGTTTCATGTTCCCTGAGACAGTCATACATCATTTAAAGACTACTAAAGACTTCTTTCAACTTTATCATGTCCATATATCCTTCTGTAAGACAACGATATAGCTGACTGAGATGTAAAGAACTGATCCATTTAGAGGCATGATATAAAATGCAGAGTGTTGAGGCCTGAATTAGAAAAGTGTACATTTTGTAGAGGAATGGAGATTCAAGTGCTATGGTAAGTGACTTCCTTGGGACCACTCTATACTACTTAACTGTTCTGTGGTTATAAATGTCAAGAAAAGGATTCATCAGGGAGAGAGAATCATATACTTAAGTAATCACATTAGACCTAGAAAATAGATTAAATGAAACTCCATGTCTTTTATTTGAAGTGAAATATTATTTCATTCAGAATTATTTAAAATAACTCAGTTTAGATACATTTTCCCATATCATCAGGGCATTTGGCAGAGAAGTAGGAGAGAATAATCCAAATGGCAAACATAACTATTTCAAGATTGCTTCCCACTAACACAAATTGTTTATATTCTTAAAGGAGAAATAATTTATTCATTCTAAAGAATTACTTTTTTTTTTCAATTCACGTTTAAAATATTACTGGTGTTGAGAGAAAATCATGAAATGTACATACATAACAAAGTAGTAGTTATTCTATATGATTTGAAGAGAACAAGTGCATTAACTTCTATATTCTGAAGTAATATATAGTTCCATTCATATAAAGTGACATATTTTTAAAATTCTTTAGAAAAAAATTTTCAAATGTAAGAATATGCTTTATCTGACATGAATATTTTTTCCATGCTTCTATTGAACTAGACATTTTGGTTCCTTCGAATAGCATTTTAATTAAAGGCCATGAGCCTGAAATCTCAGACATATTTAGTGACACCAGAGAAGTGCTCTGAATTTTTTTTCAATTCATCATACTTATCTGATAATAATTCATTGATGATTTTGAATATCATCATAGACATTTAATGATTGCTAATATATTTTGTCTTCAAACCACTTATATGAATTTAAACCATAGAAGGAATTTAGTAGCATTGGTGACAATAGTACAGTTCTTGAGCTCAATTGCCCATAACCTGGAGGACATTGTAAAGATTCATCAAGAGGCTATGCATATACAGTCTGCTAAAAATTTCCCATTAATTGAAGAAACTCCTTGTTTTTGGACTGGGACTTGGCCATCATCATCATTTTGTTTATTGTCCAGGACAAGCTTGAAGAACTGGAGAGCAGGAGTTGGCTGCAACTCTGCTGGGTTTCAGGGCGCAACCTGCATAGGAATGGACTGAAGATTTAAGTTTCTGAGAAATATATTTAACAGGTACATTGAAAATTATAGGTTCAAATAAAAGGAGTAGAAGAGTCATGACTACGGGAATTACATTATATTTTATTTTGGGGAAATAGATTTTCATATATTCCCAAATTGGCCTGCTGAAGGGATGTTGACTTCATGAGGATGTGTGGCTTGCCTATGGTGTCCAGGCATCCCTAGAGCCCTCAGGAGCACTTTGGTTTGAGGCTTTGTTTACTGTAGCAGTTTGTGAAATCTGCCTGAGACCTGCATAAGCATAACCTCCAGAATGACCTCCCTACTCACAAAACTCCTTTCCTCTGCCCCATTATAACCAAGTTCCTTCTCAGCCAGAGGCAGTCAGGGTGGACATAATCCCAAATCCTTCAAGATTGAGGAATGAACAAAAATAAGGGGAAGGGGGGATGTAACCACAGACCAAAGCAGATTTATTGTTATGTATAGTTCCTATCTTGTATTAACAGAGTAACCTGTAATATTGATATAAAAAATAAAATAAAAATAAATAAAAAGGTAAGGAAGGTGGGTGGCCTCTAGAAGTTATAAAGGACAAGAAAACAGATTCTCTCCAAAGCCTCCAAAAAACAATGCAGTCCTCCTGATACCTTTATTTTACCCAGGGAGACCCATTTCAGATTTCTGACCTTGATAACCATAAGATAATAAATTCCTGACATTTTAAGCAACAACAACAAAAAAGGTCCATCAGTGTGATATGGTAGGTACATTCTGGCCTATCAGGGGTCTCGGCCTAGCCCAAATTTTGTGGTTAAAAACCTTCATCTGGGATAAATTACTTAAAATCTCTTTATAGGTTTACAACATTTATAAAATGCAGAGGTTGGATTATGTTAGATTATGTTTAAAATTCATTATGTCTTTAAATTTAAATTCCTGAAATTCTTTACATAGGACATGTGAGTATAGGGAGATGTTTTTCATTTACATTGATTTTATTGTTGCCTTTGTTTGTGTTTTCGTCTACAGTTTCTAAGTTATTCTATGTCTCCATCCTCGGAAACTAAGGCTACTTAGAGAAAACTATCATGTTTCTCTTGGCTTTGGAAGTTTGCTACGGTAATCACCAGCTCCTATAATATGGCAGTGATAAAATTTAAGAGACAGAATTGCCAAGACACAATCTAAAGTGTTCCAGTATGAGCAGCAGTAGAAAAGGGATTGAACTTTATTATTTGAGAGTAATTTTCCCTGAATCGGAAATGTTTGTCTTGTATACAAATAGTAAAATCTACTTTGCTTGGATGCTTCTTTCATCTGAACAGTTCTTGCTATTTATTTCATATTCTTTCTTATTTTTAGTCATGCCCCAGCCTGGAGGGTTAAAAGATTGAAGAGGAAAGTAGTCTAGTGATTTACTAGGCAATTCATTCCATTCATTGCTGAAAATCTCATTTCTTTATTAAGTTTATTATTTGTTAAGCAGCAGATGTCAAATGCAGTAGCTGAATCTGCTTAACTGCCCAAATCAACCTTTTAAAAATCAACTTCATATTTAGGGTTAAACAATATATAAAGCCAGCCTTAAGTGAAACTATGCTAAACACCTAAGATTAGCTTGGAAAATAATCAACCACTGTAGCTGCAGATTCAGACCAGGTTAGGTTGCATTGATAATCTTTCCAAACCAATAATTTTACACAAAAGGTTTTCTTCTATAGGAACATCCCGTAGCATCTGCTTCACTGTCACTTGCTAACTTATTTCTAGTCATCACTATTCTTTCTCTTGAAGCTATGAATGACAAATTATGAAAACTAAGCTGACAAACAAAACAGGTTTCAAATAAATATCTAATTGTGAGAATTGAGATAACATAAAGCAATCAGTGATTAAAATTTTGACCGTTTACAAAGTTTATATGCAATTGCTTTTTCATATCAGCACATATCTTTCTTTAAGTAAAGAATATGCTTTAAGATATAGAATGTGTATTACTATTAATAAATCAGGTATGAATTACATTCATTGTTTATGTATAGAAAAAATATTTTATAACCTAATTTTACATGTTCATTACCATCATTATATTTGCAGACTTTCAGCTTTAATTGAAACCTCAAATAATTTCATTATATTTACTAGGTAATTAACGTGGCCTGTCCAGTTTCTTCTGTTCTTGTCAATGAACTGTTAAGAAAAAGTATCCAACATTTGAAAATAAGGCAAAAGAATGCACAGTATGATTTCAAAGTCATCCCAGGTATTGTTTAAGAAGACCATCTAAGGATTACTTAATTATCTAGAGGAATATACCTGTGTTTGATTTTACTATTTACTATTTTATTAAAGCCCAGACAAAGGTGAATTATATGCTAATGTGCAGATTTCTGTCTGATAGAGAAGACAATGTCAATTTTTGATTTTATTGCCCTTAGAGAACATTTACTAGTTTATAGCTAACTTAGCCACTTTCTTTAAACATCTTTGTATTTTCTCAAAATGATTATAAATCATCAGTTTATAAAAATGCTCTTTGAACCAACTTTATTATTTTACTTCTTTTCTCATGAATGAATTAATAAATCTTTGACATATGTTCATATTATTCTTATATAAAAGTTATGCTTTTAACTTTTTAAGAATTATACTTCGACAGTGCAAAATATAGTTCACTACTGCTATATTTCCTCTTTTATCCCCGAGTTAAATTTTATACAATCAGAAACCAGAATTGCAGTTGTTAAGTTAAAAAGTCCATTACAAGTTTAAAAATGATTAACTTTCTATGATTGACAAGAAAAAAAAACTTCTGTAGATAAGCTTTGATTCCCATTTGATTTCACAGCTGACAAAAAAGGGTGCAAATTAATGCTAATTTTTCTGAAACTCTTTCACTCTGATCCCGATAGTCTTTAGCTTTAGATTTACCACAGCTCAATAACCACTTTAAAAGGCAGATTTGTTCACTCATTTATGTGTCTTAATTTCTTTTTGTCAGTGTATCAACTCTGAACTAGTTTTATCCCATCCCTCTGTCTTGGCTCTTTATACTGTCTAATTGGAGTTAACTCTCTTCTCTGTTCTGTCTTACGTTAGTTTCTCCACAGAAATCTGTAGTTAAGTATATCCTACTTCTATTTTTACAATTCAGCTTGGTTTATAAAAAAGGACTAAGCATGAGCTTTTCTTATCTGTCAGTAGCCAAAATATTTCTCATCACATTTCTTATTGAAACTTCACATTCATTTAATGCAAAGGGAACAATAAATGAAGATTCCAAATTTAAATATTTCATCTCAATTAAAAAGTTGCAATAATCAGAGTATATTTCCTAAGTTTTCCTCTATGAAACATGTATAAAAGCATCAGGGAAAAGATATACAAATTCTATTGAGGAATCGTCAGGAAATGATGTCATTTGCATAGTGTCATTTGCACAGATTTTTAAAATCAAAATGGATAAAATAGCATTATTTTTCTTTCTTATTCTATTGGGCATATTGAACTCTTACTGAAAGAATGTAGTCTATAAAATTTTAGGGCAAATTCTGTGGAAATTTTCCTAGTAAATTACTTGACATATTGATGTGTTTCTTAGCGTACACTGACAGCTGTGAGGTCTCTTTGCCAACCAAAAGTATATAAGTTGTTACCAGTGAAAAGCATTGCTGTGTCACAACAAATTGGTCTTGCAGAAGCAAAATCAATCGGAACCAGAGGATCTTATTTCACACTATTTAAAAATTAACATTCTCAGTCAACAAAAATCATCGTTTCTCTCATGCAAATGACTTTCCTGAAATGTTCTTTCTGTTCATTTAAGATCTATATATACTGCAAAGACCTCTATGCACTCTTGGCTGTGAAAATTGTACTTCCTTGGAAATTTTACATGATTGATGGTTTAGAATTCTGTATTAGTCAGCCAAAGGGGTGCTGATGCAAAATAACAGAGATCTGTTGACTTTTATAAAGGGTATTTATTTGGGGTAGAAGCTTACATTTACCAGGCCATAAAGCATAGTTACTGCCCTCACCAAAGTCTATTACCATGTGTTGGGGCAATATGGCTGCCAACGTCTGCCAAGGGTTCAGGCTTCCTGGATTCTTCTCTTCCTGGGGCTCTGTTTCTCTATGGGCTCAGCTGCTCTGCTTTCTTTACAAGGCCAGCTGTAAACTGTCAGGTGAATGGCTCTGTCTCTCTCCCTGGGGCTTCTGCCATATCTAAGGAGCCATCTCTATTCCTCTGTGTTCTTCTCCTGTGTGTTCACTTCCCAGGCTTCTCAGCATCAGAACTCCAACTCACTCTTCTGCTCTGCCATGCACTTTTATCTGAGAGTCCCTGCTCACTAAGGGAGCGGGCACTCAATGCCCTAATCTGTGGCCTAATCAAAGCCCTAATCATAATTTAATCACGCCCGGTACAGACCAGTTTAAAACATAATCCAATATCAACTTTTGGAATTCATAAACAAACTGCCACAGATACTATTTTCATATCCTTCTCTCCATATCATCAATTGCATTCCTGTAACTTGAAGAAATAAGCCTACTTTAGATCTTTCTACTGCACTCCCACCTATTGTATGCATTCTTTTTTTTTTTCCCCCTGGAAATTGGGATAAAGCCTATTGTTAATAAATAAATCATTATTACATTCTTTGTATTCCAGTATAACAATGAATGACAGTGGTGACTGCCATGGCATTGCCTTTCTGTTTTAGGAAAATTTATTAGTCAGGATCCACATCGAATGACAGATGACTTTCCTTGAAAAGACCTTGAAATCTAATGAAGTTTACTCTGCTATGTTTCACGTTTGTTTGAGACTCCTGACTCCTGGTTTCCTTCCAATTTCTTACTTCTGAAATGTGAAAGTTTATCCTATACCTTTCCTAACTATTGTATATTTGAACCAGATAACTTTTCTAGGTTTTATAGGTGCACAGACAAAGGAAATTTGCCTGAGGGCAGGCCATACCATCATCGATATTTTTTTTGTAGTAACATATACACAAGATAAATTTCCCATTTTAGGGACTTTCGAGTATGCAATTCAGTGATGTTTATTAAATTCACAATTTTAATTCATCATACTTATCTGATAATAATTCATTGATGATTTTGAATATCATCATAGACATTTTTGTGCTATTATCTATTACCCAAACTTTTCCAATACCGCAAACAGAAACTCTACCAATTAAACTTTAGTTTCATTCCCTACCCCCACCCCTGGCAACTTGTAATCTAATTTCTGACTCTATGAATTTGCATATTCTAATTTCACATAAGTGAAATTGTACAATACTTGCTTGTCCTTTTGTGTCTGGCTTATTATATTTAATAAGATGGTATAACTGATTTTGATGAGACTATAGACTTAGCATTGTTCTAAAATGGCTTGCAGATTTTTTGCTGTTATGATTCGATGAATGTATTTTCCAATTGGCAATAACATGTCTTTTTGGCATCTAGAGGGCATAGAGTGGTGGCTTAGAATTGTGTACTCCAGAAAGTCATTTTCATAATTTTAACCCATACCTGTGGGTATGAACCCATGCAAATAAGATCTTTGATGAAGTCACTTCCTAAAGGTGGGGCCCAACTGAATTAGGATATATCTTAATACTATTACTGGAGTCTATAAAGATGGCCACAAGGAGAAGGGAGAAGCTGCAAGTTGGGTCACTCTTCTCAATATGCATAAGACTTGGGGGAAAAAAAAAGTGAAGATGCTTCCATGTGCCTTCCCATGTGATGGAAAAGCCAAAGAATCTCCAAGGTTGCTGGTCAGCCAGAAGATACTAACTCCAGGAGAAGCTAGCCTTTTAGCATCTGAAATTGTGAGCCAATAAACTCATGTTGTTAAGCTAGCCCATTGTATTTGTTTTAACAGCTAGTAAACTAAAACAGGTTTTGGTACCAGAAAGTTGGGTGTTCCATCACAAGTACCTAAAAATGTAGAAACAGCTTTGGAATTGTTTAGTGGGTAGAGGCCGGAAGAATTGTGAGATGCTTGATAGAAAAAGCTTGGATTGTTTTGCAGAGACTGTCAGTAGAAATATGAACTTTAAATGTACTGCTGATGGGCTTTAGAAAGAAATGAATGTGTTATTGGAAACTGAAGGAAAGGAAATGCTTGTTATAGAGAGGCAGAATCAGTTAACTGGCCTCCTGTCTGCACTGAGGAATCAGACAATCCAATCTCTACTCCAGAAGAGATTAATCCTGTTTCACCAAATAAAACTCTAGTGGAATGCTCTGAGATAGTTGGCTTGCAAGACATTGCAAATCTCATTACTCTCTCCGAATACTCCTCTTTCCTTCCATATCTATAACTAGACTGAAATCTAAACAAGCCTTGATAAGTGAGATACAAAGTGCAACCTTTGAGGAGGTGCTCTACATTCCAAAATAACTGCATTATTTTTTCAAACTAATGTAGACAGAAATCAGAAGAATATAAGTGTGGATGGAAAAGGATGAATTAGGATCAGAGTGAATTTGTAAATATGAGACAACTAAACAGAGATTTTAGATGCAATCTTGTTACAGCTCAGGGAGTTAGTTAAGAAGGGTCCTAACAGTTTGTTCAGGTGGTTGGCTGAATCATAGACCAAAAGGTGACTTACATATCTGAAGTTAAAATGCCAGAAACATCTTGTATAAGATAGATGAGGGGTTCCAAAGGCTAAGAGAGTTTGGTATGTTAGCATAGATTTATCATGTAAGACCAGCTCACTCACCATGGGAATGTCTACAAGACATACTTGTCACCAGGGCTGTGAGGAAAAAATTTGTGAGAGCAACTCCATCATACCTGAAGAGCTCTGTGGTTGGGTCATTCTTCTCAGTAGGTCAGATATTACTGTGTAAACTGCTGTCACTGAACTTGAATTGTTAAACACAATATGCAAGATTGGATCCTGGTTGACAGGAGTCAAGTGGCAGCATTTAATCATCAAAGGCAAGGTAAGGATGATTTCCAGAATGAATAGTAGAGTAAAAACAGTAATAACAATACTCTGACTGCAAAGAAGTATGCCATTGGATCGTTGATCATGGTCAACCTAGAAGTCAAATAGCTTAGGCACGAGCTACTGCCTGGCTGCTGCCCCAACAGTATCAGCAGAATTTGAAGATGCTGATGGCCTTATTGCTATCCCTAACAGCAGGTGAGCCAGACTAGGCATGAAAATGTGATTTAGCTACAGCACCTGAATTTATATAAACTCTCTGTGCTTCCCTTCCTTCCACCAAAGCCTGTGCAAAATTTTCTTGTGTTTAAACTTAACTCAGAAAGATGCAGAAAATGGAATTCTGGGAAACTTGGTTCTAGCTTAGCTAAATTGAACCAATACCAAGCCACCACAAATTACTGTGATTAGATTTAATTCTTCAAATAAATGCCATCATTGTTCATTCCTCTTTTTAAATCTAAATCCTCACTTGTGATTCCTTTTATTTGTCTCTAATTTGGCCAGTGTATGACATAGTGTGGCAGTTTGATATTATTTATAAGTTCCAAAAAGAGATATAGATTATGTTTGCAAACTGGTCTTTTCCTCTGGGCATGGTACCTTTGATAGATTTAAATTAAAAGACTTTATGTTTACTTGTTTAAATCAAGATTAGAGATTTAATTCGACCACGTCATTAGGACATGCAGGGTTGAGTTCCCACACCCTTGGTGCGCTATATAAATGGACACTCACAAAGAAGAGCACAGAGGAATAGAGAGAGCTCTATAGATACGGAAGAGGAGAGAACTTTGATCCTGGGCCCTGGAGAGAGCTTAGCCATTCACCTGATAGTTTACAGCTGACATTGTGAAGAGACCAGAGCAGCTGAGCCCAGAAAGAAATGTGCCCTTGTCAGCCTACAGCTGAGATTGGAAGAAGCTGGGACCACAGAGCCTTAAGAGGAACGAGGAAGTCTGAACCCTCTCAGAGATCAGCAACCATCTTTGGTGAGAAAGTCCCTTGAGTTGGACTCTTTAGGGTCTTGTAACTGTAAACTTCTATCCCAAATTAATACCCTTTATAAAAGCCAACTGATTTCTGGTAATATGCATCAGTACCCCTTTGGCTGACTAATACACATAGTAATACTTTTCAGGAAATTAGTGAGTAGTAAACTTTCTATATACTTTAGAAAAAAGCTTTCTTTTCAAAGTTTTGAGTATTCTCTCTCTAGAACTTTTTGTTGTTGGTTATGATGTTGCAGTTGATATTGTTGTCTTAAGACCTTGAAAGACAGCTTCATTTGTACTTTCCCCTTTGAAATTCAAAATTTTCAGTAGTATTCCTAGATATTATCTCTTCCTGTTAATCTTTACTGAAATAAATAAGCCATTGTCATTTGCACTTTAATCTGTATTTCACTTGAGGATGATTTCCCCGAATAAATCATTGAAGTATTTAATCCATTAGCTAAAACTTTCACCCCACCCCAGGAAAATCAATTATTTGTATGTTGAAAAGGTGTCCATTTTCAGCTCTATACATCTGTTAAGTTTTACTTTATTTAACATTTTAATATAATTCTCATCTTTCTTATTATCTACTAATTTAAAGAGAACATTCTCAGTTTCAAAAGCTTGTTCATCATGTTGTTACTTATTTTTCCTGGTTTTGATGGTATTTTAAATTCATCTCAACCACTATTTGTATCCTTATATTTTTTCATAAATCTGATGGTACATTTATACCAATATTAATATAAATAGTTTCAATCCTATTTCCATCTTTTCTGTTCATTCCTCCCCTATTTCAGCAGGCCAAAACATCTTATATAGGTTTTTATATTTATGTTTCAAAGTTTTCAAATTTTGTTTTACAACCAAGTCTTCTGTTCTTTATTCATTAACGGAAACTGGATTTTACAATCCATATATAGTATTTGCACTTTCTTGACTTTATATGATTTCTATGATGAAATAAGCAATATCCTAAAATTCCTTTCCCTTTTATGTGGATCTAACATAAGGATCCCTGGTTGTTAAGAATTTGATTGCTCTTTTTAAGCATCAAGATCACATAGTGTATTATTTGCTTACAAGCATACAAATTTTAAGAATTTCTTTTCTTTTTTTTCTCTGTTTTGAGTCTCAAAATTTCTTTCTTATATTCATTATATTTAATTAGAGATACATACTCAATATGTTTCAAATCTTGTGATAATATATCCCCTTTTTATTTTCCAGAAATGATTCTCCCAGATTTTTCCAATATTCAGCTAAGGGAATAAGAAAAGGAAATCCTAACACTCAAAGAATAGAAAGAAATGACCCATTTTGTTTTCTGTTCATTGATCTTGTTTTTGGTTATGTTTTTTTTTTTGCTTGTTTCCTGTTCTCTCATACATCAACCTCCAGACAATTTTTTTTTTTTTTTTTTTTTTTTTTTTTTTTGCTGTAGCTGTTGCTATAATGGAAACCTGCTGGAACAAAATTCTGAGGGACTGGAAACTTTTCTGATAATTGGAGATGTGGTCTCAAGAGAGTGAGGCGAACATCTGCTACTTTTCTTCTCACTGTCCTTCTGTCATGTGACTATGGATATGGGCTCAGTTACCCATGTGTGAGGCAGCATGTTGTAACTAAAGTTCTACCTTTCTGGTGGGAAGAATAAAGTATATATCTATAGGAACTCAGAAATTACTGGTAAGATCAAAGACAGAAAGGGATTAGAGAATCAACTACATAGAGATTGTTATAAATTTTTCAATTCACACCTGTGCTTCACATGTGTGGATATGATCCTTTGAGTAGATTAAAGATTATGAGAATTTAAATAAAAAATAGAACACTTGGAGCCTAACTCTAATCATTTTGATTTCCTGCTAACAAACAAATAAATAAACACATTTTCTGTTAAATTTCAATAAGTAACAGAATCTCAATATAATATTCAAAATGTCCAGAAGACAATCCAAAATTACTTGGAAGAACATGAAAAATTTTAAATCTTCTGAGGAAAAATAAATCAAAAGACATCAATGCCAAATTATTTGGTAAATCTTTAAAGTAGCAGCTATAAAAATATTCAAACAAGCAATCACGAATGCTATTGAAATAATGAAAATATAGAGTTTCAGCAAAGAAATAGAAAATATAAAGAAAAATATAAATTATATAAATAAAAAATACAATAATTGAAAGTAAAAAGAAAACCCCACTGATGGCAGAATAGATACGACAGAAGAAAGACTGTATGAACTTTAAGAAAGATCATTAGAAATTATCCAGTCTAAAAACCAGGCAGAAAAAATGAAAACAATGAAAAGATCCTGAGAGATTATATGGAGCAATAAAAGTTCTAAAGCTCAAGTAATTGGGATTTCAGGGAAAAAAGCAAAGAATGGGGTAGGCTCAGAAATATTTGAAAATATAAAGGCTGAGTACCTCTTAAATTAGGCAAAATCCATGAATCAAATATTAAATAAGCTCAATAAATCCAAAATAAGAATAATCCCCAAACACCTCATATTTAAATCTATGTATGAAAACTAGAGACAAAGAAAAATACTAAAAGCACAGGTAATGTATAACAATACATTACCTATGGTAACAACTGTTCTAATTACTGAATTGCACCTCAGTGACCACGGAGGACAGAAACTATTTGAAAAACATTTTTAAAATACAGAAAGAAAATCAATGTGAACCCACAATTCTACAGTCAGTGAATATATCTCACAAAAATGAACATGTAATAAAGGTATTCTTAGATGAAATGATACTAAAAGAATCCCTTGCTAGAAGACTTGCTCAAAAATAATTGCTAAAATAAGTTCTTCAGTCAAAAGGTAATGATTCCAAAAGAATAGTTGAAATATCAGGTATGAAAGAAGAACAATTAAAAAGATAAAATAGATGAAAATGATCAATTATTATTCTCTTCTTGTGTTCTTTAAAATGTATTTCACAGATGAAAGAAAAATATATAACATTATTTGATATGATTTTCAATGTTTATAGATTTAGTAATAAAATAAGGTAAGGTAATATTAGAAGAGAAAAGGGCCCTATATGGTGAAGAAATATATATGTATATTGTGAACCCTAGATAAACCGCTAGTAATCAATTGTCCAAAAACACACTAGGTAAATTAAAATGGAATAAAAAAAAAAACTGTACAAATAAAAATAAGTTAAAAAGGGGAGAACAGAGGAATGAAAAAGAGAGGGATCAAGAAAAATAATAGTTGGGAAGCGGCTGTGGCTCAATCAGTAGGGCTCCCGTTTACCATATGGGAGGCCCGGGTTCGGTTCCCGGGGCCTCCTGGTGAAGGCAAGCCCGCCCACACGGCGCGGTTAGCTGACCCAGCGAGCACAAGCAGCAAGGGGGGGATAAATGAATAAATAAACAAAATCTTAAAAAAAAAAAAGAAAAATAATAGTTGAATTAAGTCCAAACATATAAATAACTACAATCAAATGTCAATGATCTAAATATATAAATAAAGAAGACAAAAGTGTCAGAATGGATTAAGAAAACAAAAACCTGGCAAAATTCATATTGTCTACTTTAATCTAAATTAAAATCAAGTGATATTGATAGGATACAAGTAAAAGGATAAAAACATTTCAAGCTAAACAATAATCAAATTAACTTAGAGTAACTATATTAATACCATTCAAAGATTTCAGAGCAATGAATTTTACCAGTGATAAATAGGGAAATTACATATTAATATAATATTAAATTCATCAAGGAAAAATAAATTATACAGTATGTTTGTACCTGTTAGAGCTTCAAAATTCATGAAGCAAAAGCTATCAGAATTGATGAGAAGCAGCAAAATTTACAATTACAGTTGGAGATTTCAAGAATCTATCCTTCAGTAATCAATAATAGTCTGTGAAGCGAGTTGCTACATGGTACATCATGGGAACACAGGTACAGACAAAAAGATTCTCATCAGACTGCTTTACTAATTATGCTGTACAAGGGGTTCAAAAGAGTAGGAAAAAGATCCCATCATGGTTGGTCCCCGCCGGGAGGCTAACTGCTCAAATCGGTGTCAGAGGATGGTGGCTCTGCACATCCCAGTTTGAGTAGGAGATGTGAGACAAATGTGGGCTACCTGAAGATGGGATATTTTTACTACAGGACGAGTGGGCCGTGCCACTGTGAGTTCCTGCCCTGATTAGCAGCTGAACTGCTTGTTCCTGGTTTCTGGGTTAAGGTATGTCCAGGACATTCAATTAAACCTAACATCTGCCAGGCTGCAGAATGGAAACATATTGAAACATCTGCACATATAATAGAAAAGGAGGGGGAGTGGCTAGGCAAGGGCTGGGAGATGGTTGCTAGGCATGTCCAAGACTTCCTCATCAAAGTCATAGGTAGAAACTCAGCAAGAATGTGGAAATACTGGTGAGATCAACTCCCAGGAGGAGAGCATACAGAGCTCTACTGACCCACACTCCACCGAAACTGATGAAAACAATAAAAACAACTACTTAAAGCCTATAGAAATGGTCTTAAGGATAAACGGTAACTGAAGAAACATCTAGTAAAGAAAATCTAGGAAAATTCGATAAGAAAGGAGAATCTGTGACATATGACTCAACACTGCTCCCCACCTCTTCCCTCTCAAGTCAATGGAAGTAGAAACTCCACTTCATTCTGCTGCAAAGAAGAACACAGGGCTTCCTAAGTACCCAGATTCTAGCTGGAGTGCTTCGTTACATGGAAGAACAGGACATCAGTGATTTTCATCATCCCCCAGCTACCTGATGCTGCTGCTAAGACCTGGCGATGAGTACTGTTGAGAACACTCATGGAATTGGAGACTTTACCTTGGGTGCAGCATGCTGAGAACATGGGCCGTGATCATCCTGGCCCTGGCCCACAAGGCAGTGGTTCCATGCCAGGACAGGCAAGCTGGGAGGACTTCTGGACATGTCTCCTCTCCTCTGAGGACTCACTCTTAGAGGAGGGGTGTCACTTACAGATAACTTTGTCATGGTCTCAATCCCCAGATCTATACTGCTGGCTCTGAGATTTTGCAGAACACAAATCAGATTGTTCCTATCCTCTTCCCAAAGAAACTGATTTCATTTGCAACAGAGCATGGAGAGAGTTAAATCCAGAAGTGCTCTTGAAAACAGTGGTGCTTGTGGTGAAAGGCAATAAGGAGAAGATTTAAGGTACAGGGTTGGGGGCTGTCAGGTTTGCAGGAAATAACCAGGGAATAAGTCTACTACAAAAGAGCTCCTGGGTTGGAATAAATATCAAACACTTACCTCAGAAACTATTCCTTCTAATGAGCCAGAATTTGATTGGATTTGTTTGTAGAGCAATTTATGCCCCAAGAAATTTAGAAAACTATAGGCATGCCTTGTTTTGTTTGTCTTCATTTTATTGCACTGTGCAAATATTGCATTTTTTACAAATTAGGAGGTTTGTGGCAAACCTGAATCCAGCAAGTCTATCAGCCCCGCTTTTCCAGCAGTGTGTGTTCACTTCATATTTCTGTGTCACATTTTGGTAATTCTCACAATATTTCCAACTTTGTCATTATTATTATATCTCTTCTGGTGATTATGACTAGTGATCTTTGATGTCATTATTACAACTGTTTGGGGGCACCATGAACCACATCCATATAAGATGAGGAACTTTATAAAAAAAAGGTTGCATGTTTTCTAATTGGTCATTCCCCTGTCTCCCTCCCTCTCCTCAGCCCTCTCTATTCTCTGAGACAAAACAATAATGAAAAGGCCATTTAATAACCCTACAATGGTCTTTCAGTGGTCAAGTGAAAAGAAGAGTCATACAGTTAGCTAAGTTTTGAATGCAAAAGGAAAGTACTTGAGGGAAATTGAAAGTGAAACATCAGTAAACACATAAATGATAAGAAAAGGAAATAGTCTATCGTTGCTGATATGGATAAAGTATTAGTGGTCTAGATAGAAGACCAAACCAGCCAAAGCCTAATCCAGAGAAAGACCCTAACTCTTTTCAAATCTATAAAGGTTGAGAGAGGTGAGGAAGGTGCAGATGAAAAGTTTGAAGCTAGAGAGATCAAGAGATCGGTTCATGAGGTTTAAGGAAATTAGCTATCTCCAGAGCATCAAAGTGCAAGATGAGGGAAGCAGTGCCCGCCTAACACATGGGAGGTCCCGGGTTCCGCTCCAGTGCCTCATAAAAGAAGAGGAGGAGACAACGCCCCCGCCTCAAATGAGCAAGATGTCCCCTGCCCCAACAAGCAAATGCCACAAGCCAGCAGACACTGCAGTCCTCAGGAAGGGGAGGTGGCTCAGGCCTTCAGGCCATTCGCTTTCATGTGGGAGGTCCCGGCCGGTTCCCGGGGCCTCCTGGAGAAGGTGAGCAAACAATGAGCAGACAGATGAGAGAACCATCGGTATAAATAAAGAAAAATAAAGTAATTAAATCTTTTTTAAAAATGCAAGGTAGAGGAACAAGTGCTGATGTAGAAACTTATCAAGTTACTCAGAAGATCTAGCTAAGAGAATTGATAAAGGTACACTGAACAACATAGTTTAGATGTAGACAAAACAGCCTTCTTTTGGAAGAAGATGCCATCTAGGAATTAAATAGCTAAAGAGTAGAAGTCAATTCCTGGCTTCAAAGCTTTAAAGGACAGGCTGTTGACATGAAATTGAAACCAATGTTAATTTGCCATTTTGAAAATCCCAGGTCCCTTAAGAATGATTCTAAATCTACTCTGCCTTTGCTCTAGAAATGGAATAGCACATCTGTTTACAACATGGTTTACGGAATATTTTAAGTCCGCTGTTGAAACCTACTGCTCATAAAAAGATTCCTTTCAAAACATTACTGATCATTGACAACGCACCTGGTCACCCAAGACCTCTGAGGAAGATGTACAATGAAATAAATATTGTTTTCATGTCTGTCAACATTACATCTATTCTGTGCCCGTGGATCAAGGAGTCATTTCAACTTTCAATTATTTAATAAGCACATTTTGTAAGGCTATAACTGCCATAAATAGGGATTTCTCTGATGGAGTTGTAAAAAGCCAGTTAAAAACCTGAAAAGGATTCACTAATCTAGATGTCAATAAGAATATTTGTGATTCATGGGAGGAGGTCAAAATACTAACATTAACAGGAGTTTGGAAGAAGGTGATTCCAACCCTCCTGGATGACTTTGAGGAGTTTGCTGACATATGGAGAAAGTAATTGCAGATGTGGTGGAAATAGCAAGTGAAGTAGAATTAGAAGTGGAGCCTGAAGAGGTGACTGAATTGCTGCTATTTCATGATAAAACTTGAACAAATGAATAGGTGCTTCTTATGAATGAGCAAAGAAATTGGTTTCTTGAGATGGGATCTACTCCTGGTGAAGATGTGAACGTTGTTGAAATGACAAAAACTGATTTAGAATATTACATAAACTTATTTGATAAAGTAGTGGAATAGTTAATGAAAATTGACTCTAGTTTTGAAAGTGGTTCTATTGTGGTTAAAATGCTATCAAATAACATGCTACAGAAAGATCTTTTGTGAAATGAAGAGTCAATCAATGTGGCACAATTCATTGTTGTCTTATTTTAAGAAATTGCCACAGGCACCCAAACATTGCAGCCATCAGCATTAAGGCAAGACCCTCTACTAGTGAAAAGATTATGACTTGCTGAAGGCTCAGATTATGGTTAGTATTTTTTAGCAATAAAGTATTTTAAAATAAGGTATGCACACTCTTTTTCAGTAATAATGCTTTTGCACCCTAAATAGACTACACTATCGTATAAACATAACTTTTATGTACGTTGGGAAACCAAAAATACTTTTGTGATACCTTTTCTTGCAATAATTGGCTTTATTGCAGTGGTCTGGAACCAAACTTGCTATATCTATAAAGTATGCGTGTAGGGAGAAATCTGTGGGCAATTAGCAATGTTTAACAGCTGGATAGATTCAGAGAAAGAGTGTAAGAAGGCCCTAACCAAACCATCATTACCCCTGTGTGATTTCAGGCATACCCAAAGCTTTCCTTCACTCAGGAACAACAGCTGAGGTTAAATACTGTGACAGAGAAAATGGATGTCACAGGTAACCCAAGCAGACAGAAACAGAGAAACAAGCCTCTCAGTTCTGCGGCATTTGTTATAACAAATGTGTCAAGCTATCAGGAAAATATAAAAATTATAAACATATACCTATCTAATAACTTAGCACCAAATATATATGAATCAAACACTGACATAAATGAAGGGAGAGTAGACAATTCAACAATAATAATTGGAGAGGTCAATACTGCACTTTAAGTGATAGAACTACTAGACATAAGCTGATCAGGCAATAGGAGATAAACAATACTATAAACCAACTAGACCTAGCAGATATCTAGAGAACATGCCACCAAATTATGACATTGTATTCTTTGCAAATGCACATGGAACATTTGCTACTACAGACCATATACTGGGCCATAAAACAAATCTCAATTAATTTATAAGGATAGAAACAAGACAAAGTCTGTTTACTGACAGCAATGGAATGAAATTAAAAAATAAAGGAAAAAGTCTTGGAAATTCTCTAATATGTGGAAATTAAACAACATAAAATTAAATGTCAAAGGCATAAGAGAAAATCAAAAGGGAAATTGGAAAATATTTGAGATTAATGAAAATTAAAGTACAACATATCAAAACTTATGGGATACAGCTAAAACAGTGATTAGGAGTAATGTTGATATGTAAATGCCTATATTAAGCATGAATAAAGATGTTAAATCTCCCACCATAATACACTGGAAAAATAAAAGCAAAAAAACCCATAAACATAAGGCAGATGGAACAGAAGATACAATAAGGATTAGTGGAGAAAAAAGTGAAATAGAAAAAACAATAGAGAAAATTAATGAAATGAAGAGTTGTTTCCTTGTAAAGATCAATAAAATTGACAAACATTTTCTCAGACTCATTAAGAAAAAGAATATGTAAATAACTAAAGGCAGAAATGAGTCTGAGTACATTTCTTCCTACCTTACAGAAACTAAAATGGATTAAAAGAAAATACTGTAAACAATTGTATGCCAATAATTTAGATAACTTAGAAGAAATGGACAAATTCCTAGAGACACAAATAACCAAAACTGACTCAGGGACGATAGACAATCTGAATAGATGTTTAACAAGTGAAGATACTGAATTAGTAATAAAATATGAATAAAGAAAACACAAGGCCCAAATGGCTTTAAAACTGAATTCTACCACACATGCAAAAAGGAATGCCAATTCATCACAAACTGTTCCAAAAGTAAAGTGGAAGGTGTGGCAGTTTGAAGGTTTTGTGTACCCCAGGAAATCCTGTTTTTAAAGCTGATTCATTCCTGTGTGTGTAAACCTACTACAGGTGGGATCTTTTGATTAAATTACTTCAGTTAAGGGCCTTTGATTAAATTGCATGAAGAGGGCTGGCCTTAATCCTCTTACTGAAGTCCTTTATTCATGGAGGAATAAAAATCCTCAGGCACAGACAAAAGCTGCAGAGACAGAAAGGAACACAGAAACTTTGAGAATAGGCCCCAGGAGTAGAAGCTCCAATCAACTGAACATAGAAGCTGAGAGGAAGACACTGTAGCTAGAGCTGAAAGCAATGGGGCCTGGAAGAGAGGGGAGAAAAGAATGCCATGTGACTGATTGCCCACAGCTGCAGCTCAGGGAGTAAGCCTGATGATGCCTTGATTTGAACACTTTCATGGCTTCGGAACTGTAAGCTTTTAACCTAATAAATCCTCATTGTAAAAGCCAACCCATTTCTAGTATATCTCTTTGTCAGCATTTGACCAACAGATATTGGTTGTGGAATGCTTCCCAACTCATTTTATGAGACCAATATTACCCTAAAACCAATGCCTGATAAAGATATCACAAGAAAGGAAAACTACAAATCAATAACTTTTATGTATATGGAAGCAAAATTCTAAACAAAACACTAGCAAATGAATACAGGAACACATGAAAAGAATTATATATCATGAACAAATGGGATTTATTTATTTTACATTGTAAAAAATAGAATAAAAACAAAAACCACCTCATCTCAACAAGCACAAGAAAAGATGCTCAACACCATTAGTCAATGGGGAAATACAACTCAAATCCACAACCAGATGTCACTTCATATACTCTTGGATGGCTAGAATAAAAAAGTCAGATAATAAAAAGTGTTGACAAGGATGTGGACAAATCAAGACCCTCATATTACTTGTGGGTATCTAAAATTATACTGTCTCTTTGGAAAACAGTCCAACATTTCCTTCAATAATTGAAGCATCAAGTTGCCATATGACCCAGCAATTTCTCTCTTCAGCCTGTACTTAAAAGAAATGAAAAGGTATTTCCACACAGAAACTGGATGTTTACAGTAGATTTATTCATAATAGCCCACATTTTTAAACAATCTAAATGTACCACTGATGAATGGTATATTAGTCTGCCAAAGAAGTGCTGATGCAAACTACCAGAATTTGTTGGCCTTTATAAAGGGTATTTATCTTGGGTAAAAGCTTAAATTACAAGCCCCTAAAGAGTTCAACTTAAGGTTGCTTTCTCACCAAAGTCAATTGCCATGTATTGAAGCAAGATGGTTACTGATATCTACCTGGTCTCTCCTTCTTGGGCTTCCTCTCTCTCTTGGCATAGGGCTCATTTCTTTCTGGGCTTTCTATATCAGCTGCAAACTTTCAGGAGAATGACTTATCTCACCCCAGAGCCACAGTATCAAAAATGACAAAATTCTCTCCTCTTCCATGTATGGAGATCTCTCTCTTCCTGTGTGTCTTTTTGAGTGAGAGTCTGTTTATATCAGCCCACCAAGGGGGTAGGGACTCACTTGAGTTATACCTACTGACATGGTTGAATCAAAAGCGTTAAATTGATTTTATCAATGAAATTTAAATCCTTTGAATTTAATACAGTCTAAGGGTATCACAACCAGAGGAATAGATTAGTTTACAAACATAATCTTTCTCTTTTTGGAATTCATAAAATAATCTCAAATGGCCACAAATGGATAAATAAAATTTGGTGTATCCATACAATGGAATATTTTGCAACCATAAAAAAAGAATTAAGTACTTATACAAGGTATAACATGGATGAATCTTGAAAATATGCTATGTGAAAGAAGCCAGTCACAAAACACTAGATTTATATGATTCAATTCACATGAAATGACCAGAAAGGAAAATCTATAGAGACATATGATAGATTCGTTATTGCTTAGAGTGGAGGTAGGGTAGGAACATTGGAGTATTATATTTAAAATGTGTGGGGTTTCTCTTTGGAGTGATGAAAATGTTCTAAAATTGCCTATGTTAGTGATAGTGTATATCTGTGAATATCCTAAATAACATTGAATGGTGAATTCAAAAGTTTAAAAAAAGGGTGAATTTTATGGTATGTGAATTATATCTCAATAAAACTAAAAAATATATATATTCCTACAAAATGACTTACATTGGTTTAAGGCACAGTTATAAACAATTGCTTATGGTTTAAACTACAGTGATGGGAATGTTATTTTGTCAAATATGGCTGGGGAGGATTCCTGGTGCAAGGTGTCAAGGGTGGAGGGATATAAAGGATAGGACACACCTGAGGCAGGCTTCTAAGGAATATGACTGCCTTCATCTTGTTAGACTGTGTTATCTCAGTGGGTGGAGACCCACACAATAAATAAAATATTAAACTCCCATCATGGGAAGTCCTGCTATGTTCTAATTAGAGAGACTAGAATCTCTCTATAATATAGGCAGTGACTAATAAAAGAAATAGACCAATATATCAAGTCCTCAATATTATTGCATGTAACTACGAACATTAGTCTTGAAAAACTGAAACTTAGTGGTTACCATACTCTCCAATGGGAGGGCTATAGAAAAATAAAATAGATGGAACATTGGGCATTTTTAGGGCATTGGAATTACTTTGCACCACTTTGCAATGACACATACAGGTCATTTTAAATTTGTCAAAACCTATAAAAGTGTATAGTGCAAAATGTAAACTATAATGTAAACCATTGACCATGGTTAGTAACAAGGCTTCAATATTTGTACATTGTACATCAATTGTAACAGATGTACTATACACACATAAAATGTTATGAGTGGAGGAGATTGGGAGGGGTGAGGGGTTTGGGTATATGGAAAACCCCTATATTTTCTATGTGATTTTTCTGTAATCTAAAGCTTCTTGGAAGATTAAAAAAAAAAAAAAATACCGGGGGAACATAAGCAAGAAATTGTCACTGTACATAAAAGATAATAGATCTTATAATGATAAAAAACACAATGAAAAACATTTCATTTTATTATTTTTTAATTTTTGTATTTTGTTATTTTTATCATTATTATTGATACTTTATTTTATTATTATTATTTGATTTTTGGGGGGAATTAGTTTTTGGCGAGATCTTGGATTGCAGAAGGGCCACAACTGTGACAGGGAAAGATCACTGTTGCAGGTTGTTGGTGATAAGGAAGTGTGTGGGGAGGGGTGCACCTGGGACATAACTCTATGGCATATAAATATATTCACGTGGTCATGGGGTGTTTTCTCTGTGGGTGGAGACCTACACAATAACCAAAAGAATATTGAATTCCAAAGCAGGGAAGTCCTGCTATCTTCTTTCACACAGCAGCAAGAATCCCCTGAGTACATAGTCAGTGTCTAGCAAAGGAGGACAGATCATTACACCAGGCCCTTGAAATTATATGTTGTACTTATGAATATTTTCTTGGGAAATTGAAACTTGACCTAGTGTTATATATTGTATAAAAATTACCTCCTAAAATTCTTCTTGTTGCTCAAATTTGGTCTCTCTCTAAGCCAAACTCGGCATATAAATGCACTACCACCCATACCCTATGGGACATGACTCCTAGGGATGTGCCTCCCTGGCACTGAGGGATTATTACCAAGTACCAACTGGCAATGCATCTGGAAAAAGACCTTGACCAAAAGAGGGAAATATTAAATACAAATGAGTTTTTACAGCTAAGAGATTTCAAAGTGAGTCAGGAGATGATTCTAGAGGTTATGCTTATGCATGTATCAGCAGGATCTCATTGACTGCCACAGTAAACAGTGCCTCAAACAGTGGGGTTCCTGAGGGCTCTAGAGACATCTAGACACTATAGGCAGAGCAGACAATCTCAGGAATTTGGCAACCAGTCAGTGGGCCTTACATTGGAATATAAGCTCCTCAATGTAATAGAGTTAGACTCATTTATAAATTCCCTACATATTTAGGGAATTCCTTTTATTTGAAACTATAATTAGTACTATATTAATTAAATGTATGTCCCAGAGACTTAAATCTTTTGTCTGTTCATATGCCAGTTGAGCCCTGAATTTCAGCAGAGTTGCAACACCTACTCTCCAGTTAATTGGACTCACCCAGGACAATTAACAGAAGGATGTTAATGGACAACATCCATCCCAAGGAAGAGAGAGTATCAACCACTGCAAGCAAGACAGTTTCATCCATCTGTCCCATGGGATTGAAGCCGCCTCTCAATCAGAAACAGAGTGGGAATCACTATGTTAGTCAGCCAAAAGGGTGCTGATGGAAAATACCAGAAATCTGTTGGGTTTTATAAAGTGTATTTATTTGGACTAGAAGCTTACAGTTACCAGACCATAAAGCATAAATTACTTCCTTCACCAAAGTCTGTTGCCAAATGTTGGAACAAGATGGCTGCTGATGTCTGCAAATGTCCAGCCTTCCTCTTCTCTCCTCTAGGGCTCTGAGGTTCCAGCTTCTTCCAATATCAGCTGTAGGGTGGGATAAGTCTCATCTCTCTTCCAGGGCTTGTTTCTCTCTGGGCTCAGCTGATATCTTTTTTCCATTTGGTCAGCTGTGGACTATCAGGCTTTCTCTCTCCCAGGACTTCTGCTGTGTCTATGGAGCTATCTTTACTCCTCTGTGTTCCTCTCTGTGTTTACTTCTTGGGACTACAGCATTAAAACTCCAACCTCCCTTCTCTGCAGTGCAGTTTCTCTGTGAGTTCCCACCCACCAAGGAAGCAGGGACTTCATGTCTACTGATGTGACCTGATCAAAGCCTTCATCATTATTTAATCAAGTAAAAGGGAAGCCTCTGAATCCAATATAATCTAATATGCCCAGAGGAAAAGACCAGTTCACAAACATAATTCAATATCTATTTTTGGAATTCATAAGCAATAACAAACTGCTACAATCACCATCCCAAAATTCTCAAGATTGAGGAATGAACAAACATGCAACTATGGATTAAACTAGGCATATTATTTTTCAAGCAAGGAAAGAACTTGTATCATTGATATAAAGGCAGTGGCCACCAGAGGTTCTGAGGTGAAGGAGAGGAAAAAATAGGACTAACATGGGGGCATTTTTGGGACATTGGAGTTGTCCTGCATGACATTGCAGGGACTGATGCAAGCCATTATACATTTTTTCAAAACCTATAAAATTGTGCAGGCAAAGTGTAAAGTATAATGTAAACTATAGTCTATGGTTAGTAGTAATGCTTCAATATGTGTTCATCAATTTTAACAAATGTACCACACTAATGAAACATGCTGTTAATGTGGGAAAGTGGTGGGTTGGTGTATGTGGGAATCCTCTATATTTTTGATGTAACATTTATGTAATATAAAGCTTCTTTTTAAAGAAAGAAAGGTTGAACCATTTTTACTTAAGATTTTAGAATGTCTTGTAGGCTTTTTAAGTTGATTTATGATATATTCTTACAAATTGAATCACATATTGGTTTAAGGCACAGTTATAAACAATTGTTTGAGGAAAAAAGGAGTATATAAAAACTGGACCACATATTTAAAGAACTGGATCTAAATGATATTTATAGATATTTATAGAGCACACTACCTAGCAAAACTGATCCTTATCAGTGATACATGGAACATTTACCAGTATAAACCATACTGTGGGTCATTGGACAGAAATAAAAAAGGTTTAAAAATTGAAATGACAAAAATATGTTCTCTAACAAAATGGAATTGAACTAGAAATGAATAACAAAAGAGTAAGAGGAAATTTCCAAGGACATGAAGATTGAACACTGCATTTTTTGTGTGTGTGTATTTTTCTTAACACTGCATTTTTAAGTGGGACAAAATGTTAAAGAGGAAGGTTGAAGTGAAATTGGAAATGATTTGCCCAAACAATAAATGAAATTATTATAGTCAAAACTGTACTTAGGCAGAAATTTTAGTTTATAAAATAATATGTTTAAGATAGAAAAGATAAGGCTCAAATGAATGATACAATCTGCTTCCTAAACAGAAACATGAAAATGAGCAAAGTAACTCAAAAGCAAACAGAAGGGAATAATAGATAAGAACAGAAATTTAAAAAAATGCATATGAAAAAACAATAAAAATATCAGTGACACCAAGTATTGTTTCTTTGAAAATTTAAAAAACTTTTAACTATTTAGTAGGATTGGCAAAACAAAAAATAGTGAAAAGATGCAAATTACCAATATCAGCTATGAAAGAAAGGATTTTATGAAAGACATGAAAGACCTAAAAAAATAATAAGAGAATACTGCAAACTGGTATGCACACATAGTTTTTTTTTTTTTTTCAAAACCAATCACTTTTATTATATCCCTCCCAGTCTTTACTTCCATGCAGTTAAAACACAGATAATGTCACAATCTATGGAATTCCACAACCTATTTTTTTCACTCTTATTTTCCTATGTCATTCATAAATTTTGCTAAATGTTTAATATGCCTAACATTCCAATGTTATGCCATGATTTACTTCTCTATTCCCCATCTCTGAAAATTTTACAGCGGTCTGCAGTTGGATAAATATTTTTACATAAAAATATTGATTTGTATGAGATTATCTCCTTAAAATAATTTCCCAGAAACAGACTTACTACTCAAAGAGTAACAAATTGTTTTCCGACATGCATGTACCAATTTATATTCCCACCAGCAGTGGTCCATTTCACCTTATTATTACCAACTTTTTTAATCTACTTACTCATTAAAATCTAAATTTTGTATTTTAAAATTTGCTTTAAAAAATATATAAATATTGGATTTACAAATTTTAAATTTTCCTTGTTTATTTCATTTATTTACAGTGAAAACCAACACTATCAGCCACTTCTATCTTCTTTTAAATCTGTCTATAAATTGCCTTTGTCCAATTACATTTTAAGCATTTATCTTTTTTTTTTACTTTGCACAAGCATTTTACATATTAGTGATAGTAATCCTTTCCGTCATTTGTTGCAATAATTGATAAACTAGCAAAATATTTAATAAACAGAATATAAAAATTCATTTTTCCTGTCAAAAGAAGAGAGTTCTCATTCTTGTCTTCCTAAAGAATATACATCTTACTTTCCAAATATTTGCTATCTTTCACTAGGCAATGAAATCCAGTGAAATCTGTGCCTTTCATATAATAAGGTCATCACATTTAATTAACTAGTGCCTGTCCAGTGAAATCAACTTTTCAACCAATGTCTTATAATAAAGATGCACTTCCAGAATCCAATAAACTCAAAAATTTTTGTAGTCCATTATTACCATATTAGGTAAATATAGCCCCATAGCAGAATCAAGAGACATTATGATAGTTTCAAAGGCAAATTAACTGAAAGGAGGAAAAAAATACCTCGTTTTTAGAAACAGGAAGTTTCTCACCATTGAATGAAGTTTGTTAGGGCTCTGACCATACAATAAGAGACAATATTCAAAGGAAGGTCACAGTCCTCAACTGTCCTATTGTTTTGGATGGAAAATCCTTTCACAGTGATTTTTGGTAATTATTAGGTTAAACTGCATTATAATTTTAATGAACAAGTTAAATCAAGGATCCCTTCATTTTGGATTCCCAAAGACTACACGTAAATACTAGCTCACATCTATCACCAATGACTCAGATGTTTCTTTCTAATGAATTGACCATAACATTTCCCAAGTTCTGAAATGGCCAACAGACCACAGGAAGACATTTCTTTAGGCTCCTGTTTGAAACCAACAGCTCCATCAAACTGTTGGCCTTGATTCAGGGCCAAACACACATAGTTTTTACAACATAGATTAAATAGATCAATATCTTGACATCCATGAACTACTAAAACAAATTCAAGATTAAATAATTAATCTCTATAATTATATAACTGTTAAAAATTGAGACTTGGCGAGTTCTGGGAAAACAGCATTGGAGTAGGCAGACATGACTCAAGTCTTTTCTTGGGGGTCAGCAGACCAGGACAACTGCTATACAACTCCCAGGAGGGTAAGGGACAGAGAGACAAAGGAGCTGAAACAACAAACATAAGGTACCAAACCCTTACCCTCCCCCACCCCTAAGATTGTAACTTCTTGAAAAACCCCTGGCTCACTGCAGCTGACTGAAGGGGACAACTTCCTCTCTGTCAGCAGTTACAAAGTAAAAAGGAGTGGGAGTTGGGGGGATTCTCTTGAGTGAATTTAGCCAGTAAAGCCTTCTTTGAATCCCAGTTCTGATCTGATCAAAACACAGGAAAGCAGTGATTGAAAGAAAGATCTCCATGGAAAGGTGTTTCCATGAATGCCACCTGCTAGCCTGTCTGAAAATTGCATGGACAAAAACTGCTTTTGATTCTCTCTGTACCCTAATTCCTGGGAGAAAATCTGCACACCATTCTTGAGTCCCTGGCCCAATATTGATAACTTAAGCTGGGCAATTTTAACAACTTAGAATATGTTGAGCCAAATATCAAAGAAGAGTTGTGAAAAAACAACAATAAGCACAAGAAAAGTTGGCCAACAGAGTAAAATCAACAACATATTCAGGTGCCTAGACATCAGCAAAAAATTATAAACCATATTAGGAAACAGGAAGAGGTGGCCGAGCCAAAAGAACAAACCAAATATCCTGAAGAGATACAGGATTTAAGACAATTAATGATAACTACACGATTTTCCTGAATCAATTCAAAAAATTGATATGACTAAAGAGATAAAGGATATTAAGAAAACAGGGTGAGCATAAAGAACAACTTGGAAGACTGCAAAAAAAAAGGAACAGAGCTTATGGGAATGAAAGACATGATGGATGAGAGGTACATAAGAGCAGATTTGAATTGCTCAAAGACAGAATCAGTGATTTTGAAGACAGACTATCTGAACGCGAAAAGACGGGAGCAGAAAGATAAGAGAATGGAAAAAATGGAACACGGTCTCAGAGAATTGAATGAAAATGTTAAACACAACCAGAAGAATTATCATTTTCAACGATAGATGATATGGTGAGTCCCAAGACAAGACTGAATAAATGTAAAAATATTGAAATTATGCAAAACACTTTCTCTGATTATAATTGAATGAAACTGGAAAAAATAGACAGAAAAAGGGAAATTCATAAATATATGGAAATTAAACAACACACTCTTAAATAATCAGTGGGTCATAGAAGAAATTGCAAGAGAATTCAGGAAATATTTTAAGACAAATGAAAATGTGAAAACAATATACCACAATTTATGAGACACTGCAAAAGCAGTGATGAGAGGGAAACTTATAGCCTTCAATGTGGACACTAAAAAGAAGAAAGAGCTAAAATTAAAGATTTATCTGTACACCTGGAGGAACTAGAAAAAGAACAGTAAACTAATCCCAAACCATTCTGAAGGAAAGAAATAGTAAAGGTCAGAGCAAAAAAAAAATGAAATCAAGAATGAAAAACTATAGAGAGAATCAACAAAACCAACAGCTGGTTCTTTGAGACAATCAACAAAATCGACAAATCCTTAGCTAGACTGACAAAGAAAAAAAGAAAGAAGACACAAATAAATAAAATCAGAAATGAAAGAGGGAACATTACCACTGACCCTGCAGAAATAAGAGAGATCATAAGAGGATACTATGAACAACTGTATTCCAAAAAATCTAGGCTATGTAGATGAGATGGACAAATTCCTAGAAACACATGAATTACCTACACTGACCCTAGAAGAAATAGAAGACTTCAACAAACTAATCACAAATGAAGAGATTGAGTCATCAAAACCCTCCCAAAGATAAAAAGCCCAGGACCAGATGGTATCACAGTTGAATTCTACTAATCATTCAAAGACCATCTAATACCAATCTTGCTAAAGTTCTTCCAAAAATTTAAAAAGGAAAAAGCGCTACCAAATTCATTCTATGAAGAAACATCACCTTAATACCAAAACCAAATAAAGATACAATGAAAATAGAAAACTACAGACCAATATCTCTAATGAATATACACACAAATTTCCTCAACAAAATACTTGCAAAACAAATCCAAAAGCACATTAAAATAATTATACACAATGAACAAGTGGGTTTTATCCCATGTATACAAGGGTGGTAGTGTGGTTCAACACAAGAAAATCAATTAGTGTGATAAACCACTCTGATAAACTGAAAAACAAAAATCACATGATCCACTCAATTGATGCAGAAAAGGCATTTGACAAAATACAGCACCCTTACTTGATAAAATCTTTTCAAAAGATAGAAATAGAAAGAGGCTTTCTCAATATGGTAAAGTGCATATATGGAAAACCTACAGCTAGTATTGTACTCAATGGTGAAAGATTGAAAGCTTTCCTGCTGAGATCCAGAGCAAGACAAGGATGCCCTCTGTCACCACTGTTATTCAATATTGTGCTAGAAGTTCTAGCTAGAGCAATTAAGCTAGATAAAGAAATAAAAGGCATTCAAATAAGAAAAGAAGAAGTAAAACTTTCATTATTCACTGATGATATGATCTTGTATCTTGAAAACCCTGAAAAATCCACAAGAAAGCCACTAGAAGTAATAATGAGTTGAGCAAGTTGGCAAGATACAAGATTAATACACAAAAGTTTATAGTGTTTCTAAACACTACTGATGTGCAATTAAATAAAAAAATTTGTAAATAAAAACAAAGAATGAAGTTGGAGGACTCTTACTTCCTGACCATGAAGCATATTTCTTAGATACAGTGGGAAAAATAGCATGGTACTAGCATACATCAGACAGACTGACCAATGGAACCAAATCAAGAACTCAAAAATAGACCCTCACATCTACAGTCAAGTGATCTTTGACAAGGCTATTAAGCCCACCCAGCTGGTCCAGAACAGTCTATTCAGCAAATGGTGCTTGGAGAATTGGATACCCATATCCAAAAGAAAGAAAATGGAACCATACTTCACAACTGAAACAAAATTTAACTCAAAATGGATCAAGGACCTAAATATAAAAGCAACAACCTTAAAACTCCTAGAAGAAATGTATGAAAACATCTTCAAGATCTTGTGGTAGGTGGTAGTTTCCTAAACGTTACACCCAAAGCAGGAACAACAAAAGGAAAAAATAGATAAATGGGACCTCCTCAAAATTTAACACTTTTGCATCTCAACAGATATTGTCAAAAGGGTGAAAAGAATGTCGACTCAATGGGAGAAAATATTTGGCAATCACATATCCAATAAGGGTTTAATATCTATGATATATAATGAGGTACTACAATCCAACAATAAAAAGACAAACTACCTGTTTAAAAATTGATTAAAAGACTTGAAAACACCATTGTCCAAAGAAGAAATACAAATGGTGAAGAAACACATGAAAAAATGTTCAACATCACTAGTGATTAGGGAAATGCAAATCAAAACTACAATGAGATATCATTTCACACCTACTAGACAGGCCACTATTAAAATGTCAGAAAATCTTAAATGTTGGAAGGATGTGGAGAGACAGGAATACTTTTTCACTGTTGGTGGGAATGTAGAATGGGAAAGCCACTGTGGAGGACCATTTGGCAGTTCCTTAAGAATTCAAATACAGATGTGTCATGTGACCTAGAAATACCATTACTAGGCATACCCAAAAGAACTGAGTGCAGAGACAAGAACAGATATTTGCACACCAATGTTCATAGTAGTGTCATTCACGATTGCTAAAAGATGGAAACGACCCATGTGTCCATCAACTAATGAATGGATAAAAAAATTGTGGTCTATACACACAATGGAATATTATACAGCAATAGGAAGAAATGAAGTCATGAAACATATGACAACATGGATATACCTGGAGGACATTATGTTGAATGAAGCAGGCCAGACACAAAAGGACACAAAAAGGCACTATTATTTACTAAAAATATTATGTAAACTCATGGAGTTAATAATTAGAATATATTTATATTAGGCAGCCAAAGGGGTTCTGATGCAAAGTACCAGAAATCTGTTGGCTTTTATAAAGGGTATTTAATTGGGGTAAAAACTCTGAGTTACAAGGCCCCAAAGAGTCCAACTCAAGGCTGCTTTCTCACCAAAGTGTGCTGCCACATGTTGAAGCAAGATAGCTGGCAATCTCTGCCTGGTCTTTCCTTGCTTCTTCCTCTTAAGGCTCCATGAGCCCAGCTTCTTCTGAACTCAGCTCTAGGCTGGCATAGGGCTTGTCTCTCAGGGCTTCACATATCACCTGCAAAATATCAGGCAATTGGCTCTCCCTGGGGCTACAGGGTGAAAACTGACAAAGTTCTCTTCTCTTCTTCCACTGTGAGTGTCTGTTTCTATCAGTCCACCAAATGGGATGGGGACTCAACCTTGAGTCACACCCTACTGATGTGGTCAAACCAAAGCCCTAATCTTTTATCAAGTAAATTTAAAACCTTTGAATTTAATACGACCAAAAGACATCCCAACTAGAGGAACACACCAGTTTACAAACAGAATTTTTCTCTTTTGTGGGGATTAATAAATTATATCAAACTGCCACAGTGGATCACCAGAAAATCGAATGTGGGTAGAAAATGGAAAGCTGAGGGTTAATATGTGCAGAATTGGTATTAAAGTTTATTTTTAAATCTTTGGAAATGAATAGAAATGGTGAAAACACATCATAATGTGTGTAACTAGCAGAGCTATTATACGTATATGACAGGGGTTGAAAGGGTAAGTCTAAAGTCATTTATATTACTAGAAGAAAAGTTAAAAAATGTAGCATGGGACTGTATAATATAGTGAAACCTCATATAAATTATGAATATGGTAATATTGCATATATAAGACTGCTTTTACAAAATATAAGTACAAATATACTTGAGAGAAGGGGAAAGAATAGCAGCTTGTACAGCAGGGGAAACATAGAGAGATTGAGTAGTGATGAGTTTTGTTTGTTTTTTGTTTTATCATTATTATTATTATTATTATTATTATTGGAATAATGAAAATGCTCTAAAAAATGATTTAAGTGATGAAAGCACAATTATGTGATTAAACTAAATACCATCGACTGTACATTTTAGATCCTACCTGTAACATCGTATTTAATGATGACTAACTGGAGGATTAACACAAAAGTTGAAAATAAGGGAAGGATATCCATTCTTAACACTCCTATTTGATATTGTCATTGAAGTAGTAGCCAGAGTAAAAAAAGAAAAAAAGGAAAAAATACAGATTAGAAATTTAAAAAAGTAATTTAAAATATTACTTTTTTTTGTTTAAAGATAGCACAAGTTTGACACCCAACCCCAAGGAAGAAAGTATGAATAAAATGTATGCCTTATTAATCTTTTTACACTTATAGGTTATGATTGCATAGCTATAATATTCAAAAGAATCTTCTACAGGAACTTATCATTGTTGAAGTGTTAAGCAAATTGCTGGATAGATAAACATAAAATATAACAAATCAATTACATTTCAATATACGAGGAGCAAATATATAGACACTGAAAATTTTTAGGAAGATACCATTTTTTTTCAGAGTTATTGTTATGCAAATCTCACAGGTAAATTTAAGAAAATTGCTATTGGAACTAGCACCTTCTGAAGTTATCGCATTCACATCCTCTGCGACCATAAAGGGTCTTTCCATTATTTCCCAACAATTTCAATTATCAATGAAAAATTCTAATAAGTTATATGTAAGACCATGTGCATGGATATGTAAGTAAATTATAACCTTTATCAGGGGACATTAAAGAATATCTAAATAAATGATAAATGGGGAAATTTTCCATATTCATGGATTAGCAGACTACATATTTGCACATATGACTTTTCTTCAAATTGACCTACAGATATACCATGATACCAATCAATACCATTTTTCTTTGCAAATGTGATCCGATTTTAAAATTAATATAAAAATATAAAGCCCTGAACTATCTAAACCACTGTCTAAGATGAATAACAATGTAAGACAGTCACCCTTTCAGAGAATAAGACATTATGAATCCATATCCGGTAAAATAATGTAGTGCTAAAAGTGGAAAGAAAAGTAAACCACTTAATGAGAGCAAGGAATCAATGAAAAGATCTACACTATAGGAACATTATTATGTAGGAGGAATTGCAAATTACTGTGACAAAGAATCAACTTTTCACAAATGAGAAGTGTAAGTGAAGCAAACTTTAAATATAGAATGCTTTTCTTCCTGGAAATATCAAAGTATTTAAAAAAAAGGGATAGTGGATAGGTATTATGGTAGACAGAGGCTCATACCCATAATTTTTTTCTTAAGGATGACAAGAATTATGCTATTCCATTAACAGTTTTGATAATCAAAGAGACCATCTTAAATAACACTCCACAGATATATTAATGGTATTAATGATGAATAATTAAAACTTTCATTAGAGCAAAAATAAAACTAACAAACAAGAAAGCAACCAACCACCACAACAAATAAAAAAACATACTTGAATTTTATGAACTTTATTTTAGGCTTGTTCCAATCTGCAGTTAGCTGAATCAATCATAACTCTTAATTTATTACATATGTTTTAATATCTTATGATAATTCTCTTCATATTTCCCCTAGGCATAATTGCCTGTTTTATAATCTTTACAAAGTTCACATGCATGTTGCAAACACAATTTTTGTTTTTCTGAAAATCTCATTTCTCTTTTCTCATTATATGGCTTTGGAGGAAAAAAATCAATTTAAAATTTCTAATGAAGTATCAGATCCATTGAAATGAGAATAAGGGCCACAGATTCCACAAATATTGATTCCCTTTTCTAAACTTTTATCTAGGTATTTAAAATTCAAAATCATTAAGAAAGTCCTAAAATTAATTCATCATTAATTCGTTATCTGATCTCAAAGTTGTATATCTCAGTTCATATCATTCCCTTTTTAATCCCAGGCATATAGTTTAAAATTTAGTATCAGATGATCACAAATTATTTCACATAATTTCCTGTTTATTTATCCAACTTATTTTGAAGTAGCAAGAAAAATGCTAGTACTATAGAAAAATGGTAAAACTTGGCATACTTGTTTAACAGTCTATACTACTCATTGTATTATCCTTTCTCTTTTCTCTCTGCCTTATAAAAGTCTAAGAGTAAATTAAGGATACATAGAATTTGACTTTAGTGGTATTTTATAAGGGCACGTTTATGTGGTTCACATTCACTTCTGGCTTCTAGGATTATTCTTTCCAAAACATGTACTGACCATCTTGCTACAAAAAGGGTTTTACTCAGCTAATGCATTATGTAGTAATGGAAATCATTTGTTATATTGAATTTTATTCCAAACACAGAGTATATTAGGAAGACATACTTAATAGATCTGAAGAAAGTAGAAGAAATATTGAATGCTGACCTACTTGGAAAGATAGAGACTAAAACATGAACACGATAAATATGACAGTATGAAAGAATGATGTGAAGTTGAATTAATTTTTTTTCAGAAATTCAATTTGGATAAGAGCACAGGATTCCCCCTCTTAAAATGTAGAAAAAAGGAAATAGAGGGTTCTGATTTACTGAATCAAGTAGTCACATGTTTTAGTTTCCTTGGCTGCTCAATCAAATACTTTGAAATGAGTCAATGGGAACTTATTTGCTCTGGTTTTGAGTCTAAAAGAAAGTCCAAATCAAGGCATCATCAAAGCAATGTTTTCTCTTGCACAACTGTGGCATTCTGGGGCTGGATTCTGAGGATCCTAGGTCCTTAACTTGTCATATGGCAAGGCACATGGAAATGCCCCTGGTCTCTCTCTTCTCCTCTGGGTTCCACTGATATTCAGCTTCTGGCTGCTCCCTGAGACTTACTCTCTCCCTGTATGAATTTCTTTCCACTTATAAAGGACTCCATTAATAGGATTAAGACCCATCCTGACTGAGGTGGATCACACCTTAACTGAAGTAACCTCATCAAATGGTGCTTTTACAATGGGATCACACTCACAGGAATGGACCACACTTAAGAACACATATTTTCTGGGATAAATACAGCTTCAAAACATTCTACCATTTAAAGTCATGGTATTTAATGAGCTATATCATTCACTTTTTATGTCACTCTACATTTATAGATTAAATCTATTAGAAATAATATATCAATAGATAGATTCTTACCTCTGGATTTCCTAAAAAGGAATTTAGTACTTCATGGGCATTTTGTTGTACCTTCTAAAATTCCCTCCAAACTCACCAATCATAGTTTTATAGTATAACATCATAAACTACCAAAAGATGCAGAATAAAGTATCCCTTCTCTGCTGCCAATAAATTACAATCTTTTGACTTCTCTAGTAATGCTCAGAGCAATAAAAGTGAAAGAAATAATGTAGCCAGTAGCTATTGATCACTACATGTGTAATCTCATAAAGCTATATGGTTCTTTTCTCTTAATGATGGATTACTCCCTGGAGCCAATAAATTAGATGACATGTCATCTATATATTTTCTAAAAGGCAACAATGACAGAATTATTTTTGTTCCTTGGAAAGAGAAGTGGTTCTATATTTTGTTAAAGCAGAGTGGTACAGTGGGAAGAGAACATATCCTAGATTCATAAGCTCATATTTTTAGTTACTAACTAGATATCTCACCTTGGGCAAAGCAGTTCATCTTTTTGTGCCTCAGTTTACCAATCTGTGTAATAATTTGGCTATATTTTTTATCTTCTACGTTTACAGGTATTACACAATCATACCTTATGACTCTTGTCTATCTGGATATATGGAGCATCATTATATTTAATAAATAGACTTTCAGTAAATTAAAAAGGCATGATTTTAAGTAGATTTACTTTGGGGATAATAGATTAAATGTAATAACATAATATTAATTGCTTTAATAAAATGACTCACTAACTGAAATAAATTGTTCTCTTCAAATCTAAAAAACCAAAGTATTATGCCAAAATTACCCTTATAATTATTGAGAAACATTGAGATCATTGAACTAGTGTTATAGAATATTCGTCTATAGAATTAGACTTCTCATTTTAAAATGTACTGAAGAAGGGAGATGAAAGAGTCAATAGGTACCATTTCCCACCTGAGAACCTATTGGCCCACACTCCTTCTGGCACAAGATTCGCAGAATTCAAAGTTTTCAATATGCATCCCAGCAACAAGTGGTGGCATCAGAGGTTAAGCCCAGGGAATTAGGCATGTATTAAGAACAGAGCTCTGAGGCTCTCTCCCAAGGGAACTGAGTTTACAGAAGCTAGAAATTTATTAGAGGGGACTAGGGAAAGACATGTCCTGGAATCAGAACAAACCAGACTGAACTCAAAAGAGTATTCATAACAGGGATCTTAATTGAAATGGATCAGATTGTAAAGCAATATATGCCTGAGGGCATTTTTGAAAAACAATAGAAAAATCAGCCAAAGTTAGTGGAGGTTAACAGATGTTTATGATACCAAGAGAGTTAGAGAGATAAACAGAGATGTCAGAAAAGGAGACAGTCAAAGGCAGCCCTGTGAAAACCACTGTTATCACATGGTGACTGTGTATAAGCCCAAGAATGCATGCTCTGGAGAGTGACATCAGAGTATACACCCTACTAAAATATTCTTTAACTGAAATAGTCTACCTAATCAATAAGCAAAAATAAAACAATCAAAAAACAACAAGAAAAACTCTAAGATATAACAGAATCAAGAATTGCTACAATATACTAACTAAAATATCCAAATTTTAATGAAAAATTTGAGATATACAAATAAACAAGAAATTGTTCTCCTTATAGAGGAAATAAAGTAGGCAACAGAGATTGTATTGGAGAAGGCCCAGATCTAGAATTAGCAAAGACTTCAGAGCAGATATTGCAAATATCTTCAAATAACTACAATAAATAACATACCAACAAGATATGGTGACAATGTCTCATCAAATAAAGGAGATCAATAAAACATGTAGAAATTATAAAAAGAAACAAATAAAAATAATATAACTGAAAAGTAAAGTAATTGACCTGAAAATTTCACTGGAGTATCTTAACTGAAGATATGAGATATCAGAGAAAGAATCAGTGAGCTTGTAGATAGATCAATAGAGATTATTCAATATGAATAAAATGGGAAATAAATGAAGTAAAATGAACAGAGCCTTAGAAAAATGTGGGAAACTTAAGTGCACCAATATATACATGATAGAGTATGAAGGAAAGGGAAAAGAGCAAAAACTTTTTGAAGAAATAATGGCTGAAAATTGCCCAAGTTATTATGAAAAACATTAATTTATACAACAAAAAATTTCAATATACTCTAAAACATAAACTGAAAGATATGTTTACCCACATACATCTCATTCCTCTGAATATAAAGGCATTTGTAAATAAGACTTTTGCATATGTCATTATTAGGTTTATATGTGGCCAAATTGAATAAAGGTCGGCCTTAATCCATATGAATGGAGGCCTTATAAGGCAGAATAAACTGTGACTCAATCAGACCAAAGAAGCTATGTCAGCAGAAGCCATAAATAAGTGCAACGAGAAGATCAGACACAAGGGGAGATTATCATGTGACAGAAGATTACTGGGTCTACAAACTCCAGGAGAAATCAAGTCCTGCCAACACCTTGATCTTGGATTTCTAGCCTCCAAAACTGAAAAATAAATGTCTGTTCTTTGAGCCAAACCATTCTGTGATATTTATTACAGCAGCCCTGGCAAACAAAGAGTGTTAACGGAGTTTTTGAACCTATGCCAAGCTCAGATTTTTGCTTCCAAAAGGAAAAGTAATGTGACAACAACAGATACCTTAAAAAATTATAGTGATTTGCAGGAAAATGTGTGAAGACACATCCTAGAAGAGTGGACATCTTTAAGCAGCCATTAAGAAATGAGATGAATACAGTGAACATTGATAAGTCAAAACAAATGTCTTCAGGGAGCACTTCCTGAGGTTGGGTTGAAAGATGGGAGACTCTGCTGGTTTCCCCATATTAAAAGGCCCTAAACATATATGTTCTATTTATCTTAGTTTGGAGGGATTAAGAAAAAACAAAACAAAACTGGAAGGCAAAACTGAGAAACCTGACCTATAATTGAAAACTAATCAATATAAAGATTGATGAATGGGTCAATTCACATAAGGGGTTAAATGATCAGGAGTGGAGAAGAGATTTCTTCTAGGACTCCTTGCCAGGGAGACCCATGTGCTGTGATTCCAAATACTGTCTGTGAAATCTTAATGGGACTTTTTGATGGGAAGATATGGGGATATGGTTGTTAATGGGATTAATGTGAATGTTTGAATGAAAATCAGAAGGTTTGAATAGACTTTATGTGAAGAAGTGGAGTCTCCTTTGTCTAAGTGCATTATAGAAATGGATATTGTATCTGACTGTGGTACATTTCCCCTATATCTACCTTTAATCCAAAATTGCTTGTACCTGCCAAATGAGAATATATAAAATAACCTGAACCAAAAACATTATTACTTTAAAGAAGTATAAGATACCTGATGGACAAAAGGTTGGGGATTATGGCAAAAGCTGGCGAGCACTGTTCAGCAGCAAAGTATGATATTGTCTCTTACCACAACTATGACCAAAAGAGTGAAACCATATGTAACCAAGACCACTCCTGTTTTGCAACTTGAGAAGATTGAATGGAAGCACTCACACATGCATGACTTCACTTTGGGAGACATTTTGATCATACTATATGATGATGACATGGACCAATTATTAATGACTTGTAGAACTCCTGTAATGTGCTAGTACCTTTTGTTTCTTAGTTTACAGGTTACATTCACTACCATATTTCAATATGATATAACACTGGATTGTTGGTAAGCTTATAAAAACACTGAAGAAAGAAAAGAAAATTAAAAATAAAACAACCAGAAGGGAAATAATAAAGATTAGATCAGAAATTAATGAAATAGAGCAGAAAAGCAATGGAGAAAATCAACAAAACCAATTTTTGTTCTTTGAGTAGATGAACAAAATTTAAAAATCCTTATCCAGACTTACCAGAAAAAAACAAAAAACAAAAACAAAACAGAGAGAGGACTCAAACTATTAATATCAGGAATGAAAAAGATATATTACAATTGCCATATAGAAAATAAAAATGACTTTAAGGGGTAACTATGAATAATTGCATACAAATCAATTAGATAACCTAGATGAAATGACCAATTTCTAGAAATAGGTATATTACCAAAACCAACTAAATAAGAGATCATATGAATAGAATTATGACAAGTAAAAATATTGAATTTGCAATCAAAACACTTCCCACAAGGAAATGCTCCAGCTAAGATGGATTAACTGTTAAATTCTTCCAAATTTTGAAGATGTCAATTCATCACAAACTCTTACAAAAAATAAAATAAGAAAATATGCTTCCAGATTCATTATGTATGGTCTGTGTTACTTTGATACCAAAACTATACAAAATAATCTCAAGAAAACAAGAGACCAATATCTCTTATGAATATAGACACAAAAATCCTCAACAAAATCCTAACAAACAGAACCCAATGACAAATAGGAGATTTATATGCCATGACCAATTGCAATTTATCTCAGGAATGTTAGGTGAGTTTAGCATCCAAAATCAATTAATGTAATACGCCATCTCAAAAAAATGCACACATGATCATCTCATTTGTTGTGGAAAACTGATGAAAACTAACAAACTTTTAAAATAAAGACAATCAACAAAGGAGAAATATAAAGGAACTTCCTTAACTATTAAAAACCATTCATGAATTACATAAAGCTAACATAAAATTTAATGATGAATGATGGAATGCTTTCTCCCTAAGGCCAGGAACAAGATGAGGATTTCCACTTTTACCACTTTTATTCAATATTACAATGTAAGTCCTTACTAGAATAATTAGGTAAGTGACGTGGCCCGATCAAAGCCTTAATATTATTTAATCGAGTAAAAGTGAAACCTCTGAATTCAATCCAGTCTAATATGCCCAAAGGAACAGACCAGTTCACAAACATAAGCCAATATGTATTTTTGGAATTCATAAACAATATCAAACTGCTACACTTGCATAAGCATAGACACATAGTTTAAAGGAATATAATTGAGAACGCAGAACTAAATGCATTATGTTCAATGGATTTAAGCATGATTGTTGTATTAATTTCCTGGGGTTCCTGTAATTAATTACCACAAACTTGGTAACTTAAAACAAAGGAAAAGTATTCTCTGACAGTTCTGGAGGCTAGAGTCTGAAATCAAGTTGTTGGCAGGGCCATACTCTCTTTGATGACTCTGTCTGATGAAGAAATGTTTCTTGTTTCTTACTAGCTTCTGTCGGTGACTGGCAATCCTTGGAGCTCCACGGCTTGTCGCTGTATAACTGCAGTCTCTGCCTCCGTCTTATGTTTCTCTGTTTCTGTGACTCTTTTCTTCTTATAAAAACACCAGTCGTCTTGGATTGAGGGACCAATCTACTCTAATATGGCTTCATCAAAAGTTAAACAGCTACATCTCCAAAGGCCCTATTTTTAAATAAGTTTGCATACTGAGGTACTGGGGATTATGATTTCAACATACCTTTTTCATGAAACAATTGAAGCTATAAAAATTGCCAGGAAAACGTGATGGGGAAATTACAGTCTTTTCAACAAATGTTCCTGGGCCAAGTAAATATCTACTAGCAAATGAATGACGTTTGAACACTACTACACACCATACACAACAATTAACTCAAAATGTATAATATAGATAAATATAAGAGCTATAACTATAAAACACTTAAAGAAAATATGAGTACATATTTTTGACCTTGTGTTAAACGACATCTTAAATATACCAACTAATCACAAACGAAAAAGGAAAATCAGATAATTAGACCGTATCAAAATTTTTAAAAAAAGAGCTTTTGTGTTTCAAAGGGTACCATAAAAAAGTGAAAAAATAAATCACAGAATGGGAGAAAATATTTTCAAAGTATATGTCTTTAAGGAATTTGATCCAGAATATATAAAGAACTCTAATAACTCAAAATTAAAAAAAGATAAATCAATTAAAATGATCTGATTAGACATTTCTACAAAGATATATAAATACACAATAAAAACTGAAGAGGTAGTTAACTTCACATGCCATCAGAAAATGTTCATCAAACCAGAATGACAAACGAATTGACATCCAGTAGAATAGTTATAATCAAAAAGACATAAAAAAAGTGTTGGTGAAAATGTGGAGAAATTGGAACCTTCCTACACTGCTGGATGAATCTAAAAGGGTGAATCTGCTTTGGAAAACATTCTAAAATTCCTTGAATATTTAATCATTGAGTGATCACATGACCCAGGAATTTCATTCCTAGGATATACCCATGAAAAATGAAAACATGCCACATATAAAACTGCACATTAATGTAAATAGCATCATTATTCTTACTAGCCATAAAAATGAAATAACCTCAAATGTTCAATTGATAGATAAATAAAATGTCCATATATGGATATTATTTTGCCAAAAAAAAGAATGAAATACTGATTAATGCTAATACATCATGGATGAACCCTAAAAATAATATGCTATATGAAAGAAACCAGTCACAAAAAATAACACATATTTTGCAACTCCATTTATATTAAATTTCCAGAATAGGCAAACCTATAGAGATAGAAAATGAATTGTCTAAGGTGTTGGGAGAGCATGCAATTGACCGCTAATAGGTAAAATATTTTTAGATGGTTATAAAAATATTCTAAAATTAATTGTGTTAATCGTTACTCAATACTGACTATACTAAAAACCATTAAATTGTACATTTTAATTGGGTGAATTATATGGCATGTCAATTATATGTCAAAGTTTTCAATAAATTCATGAGATAAAATAGTATATTACTAACCCGTAGGATAGTTTTGATCCCTATTTTCTTTTTGGTTTATATATGAAAGAGGAATTCATCTTGAGAACATTTTATCATATATATTCAAAATTATTAGTGACAGAAATGGCATGTTGTAGACACACATTAAGATAAAAAGCTGTTATAAATCTATTTATTACAAATATATTTTTTATTATTACAAATCTACTTTACAAAGAAGAAAATACCTAAAAATCAAAACAAAACAGCCATATATATGCAATGCTATTAAATGTGAAGAACTGTAATCCTGCATTACATTTATTTTCTGGGGAGTGCCAGGAAGGTTCATATCAAGTGGATGTTGCATAGAATGCTCTTGAAGATGGAAAACTGGAATAGAGAAAAAAAGTTAAGTGAGACTGGAAGTGAGTCAGTATTAAAAGAAAAAAAATAGATAAATTAAACAACTCTTTGAGCCTAGAAACTTGAAATGCACATTAGCAAATATATTTACACACTCAAGCATAAAGCATAATAAAGATGGGGAACCTATAGACACATTTGAATGGTAAAGTGAACTATTAATATTCATTGTGTGAATAATGAGGGAACCATTCTATATTCCAATAGTGTGAGGAAAAAGTGGAATTTGGGGCACATTGTGAAAACATTGTGCAATAAATGAATGGAGAATAGAAAACATTAAGTCTGCTATTGGAATAAGTTAGATGTGATGAACTGAATACACATACAAACATAGCATAGAAATTATGTGTGGAGGAGTTAAAATAAATACTCAAATTCTTATAACATTCATTCTTTTAAGAGTTGGAGTCTAATTTGCTCCTATTGAATACAGGTTCAAATCAGTTTCCTAGTTCTAACAAATAGAATGTTAGTCACACTCCCAAAGCCAAGTCAGAAAATATGATGAAAAATTTTATGACTCTTCTTTATGATTCTTGTACTTCGAATCAGGTCATCATGCTGTGGATAATCCCTGGTCACATGTAGAGTTCACCTGCATACGATCTAAAGGCTCGCCCATGCTGAATCTCAGCTGACAGCCAACATCCACCATTCTAACCTCAGCCATTATCTGACTTCAGCTCTAGATAAATAAAACCCTATTTTCAGGAATAACAATCATAAATTGCAATGTGGTGTAATAAAATTTTCAATGTATGTATGATAGGAGTGTGTGTGACAAATACACACACAAGTAGGATTCACTATTTTGGTTGTCACTATTACTTAAATTATATTAGATTTTTCAACTTTGGAAATTAAGTGGGAAATGATTATTTTTCTAATATTGGAAACTTTAAGTCATGGAGACACGCAAGTTCAATAGAACTGAAATTCAGTATACATATAAGAATACTCGGGAATAGTCTTGCCAATTAAGTAATGGTCAGATGTTGATGATTTTTTCCCCTTTATTAGAGAAATTGTGGGTTTACAGAACAATCACGCATACAATACAGGATTCCCATATATGCCCAAACACCAACACCTTGCATTGGTGTGGAACATTTGTTACAACTGATGATAGCACATTTTAATAATTGTACTATTAATTAAAGTCCACGGTTTAACTTAGGGTTGACTGTGTAGTGTAGTTACCTGAGTTTTTTTTAAATGTGTATTCTGAAACCATATATGCAATCTATTTCCCCTTTTAATCACATTCTGATATATATTTCAGAGTTGTTAACTGCATTCACAATGTTGTGCTATGTTACCATCATCACCATCTGTTACCAAAACATTTTCATAAGACCTCTTTGCACTATGTCCTGTGGCCGCCTGTACGTACTGCATATCGGCTCCTATGAGGAGCTGAGCCAGTAATGAGATCAGCACTTCTAGGGTGACAATGAAGAACAAGAAAAGGTCTATGTTGTATGCCAGAAATCTTTCCTTCTATACAACTGAAGAACAAATCTATGAATTCTTTAGCAATAGTGGTGACATAAAGAAAACAATTATGGGCCTGGATAAAATAAAAAAAAAAAAACACACAACAGCTTGTGGATTCTGTTTTGTGAAGTACTATAACAGCAGATACAGAAAATGTCATGTGTTACATACATGGAATTCGTCTAGATGACTGCATCATTTGCACAGATGTGGACTCAGGCTTTAATGAGGGCTGGCAGTATGGCCCGGGGTGACCTGGTGGCCAGGTAAGAGATAAGAATCTGCAAGACGATGATGATGGGAGAGGAGACTATGGAAAACTGGTACAAAACCAGTGAGTGGGCGAAAGCCCCATCATGAAAAAATTACCCCTCAGCTTGTTGAATTTGTTGAGCAATAAATGAGTTAGACATTTAATAATTTCCTCTCTGAAAATTATTAAAGGCAGAATCTAAAAGAATGCTTTTAATTCTAATCTTGAATCTTGGCCACATGTCAGATTTCCAGAATAATTTTCTGTTATCAGAAATTGTGTTTCTTGATTAGAAATGAGATTTATAGTGTTGATTAATCTGTTAGCTAAAAACATCACACTTCTTTTAGGAAGACCAAAAATTTAAAAAAAATTGCTTTACCATGTTTGAATCTGAATAGGTTCATAATCTACATTGGGGTCTGGATTTTATTTAAATTTTAATTTTGCATAAGATAAAGTTTAATAAATGGAGTTTTGCTATGTAGTATAGCCTTGCTCTACATTAGGAACAGATGTTTTACAATTGAATTTGTTTCCTATGTTGAATTTCTAATTTCTAAAAGGAAACTTGAGTCAAGGGACCTACCTAAATAGTTGGTCCAAGTTTAAGACTTACGTGCTGGCTTTGGCAGCACATATACTAAAATTGGAACCATGCAGGGAAGAGTAGCATGGCCCTGGAGCAAGGATGACAGGCAAATTGTGTGAAGCATTCCATGCTTTTGAGTAAATGTTATTATAACTAAATAGATTTATAAACTCTATAACTTCAGTAATCATTTTTGTTTTGTATGAAATGATTTATCTTTTAATTTTTATCTAAATTACAGCAGTGTTTTATTACTTTAACGTCTAGGACATTTCAGCGCTTGGAGAAACACTATATAAGTAAATAGTTTAAGTGACTCTAATGAAGTTTTTGGTGCTGTTTTTGGTTTATTGTAAAGCATTTAGGAAGAACAAGAAACCCCAAAATACATTGGGCTTACCTTGTGTTATAAGAATTGATAACTTTAGAGTAGATTTACTGTGTTTCTGTTTTATTACATTTGGCTGAACAGTAGCTTTGTGCCTTTCACTGAGGGTTAATGAAAGGATAAGGACTGATTTTCACTTATTTATATTCAGTTTGACTATCAAAAATAAAGGATCTCTAGTGATTCATGTTAACAAATTGGAGTTTAAAGGTTTGCAGAATTATTGTACTTCCAAAGAAGATTCGAAATGGCAGCTATATTTTTCACTGAGAAAAAATAACAATGTCCTATGCCTTAACAGTTATTATGCTATAGCTTTTTGAAATTTTTTTTTAATACATAAATTCCATTTAGAAATTAAAACTTTTTATCTTATAAAATAAATCTTCAGTTATGGAAGGCTTTCTTTCTATTTTGAAACATTTTTACAATTGACTGTCGAAATATTGGCTTTCTCTAAAGACATTGTGTTAAATTTATACTATTTTAATGCAATATCAATAAAACTTTCTGCTGGGGCAGTTATAGTTACTTTAAAAATAGTTAAAGGAAGCGGCTGTGGCTCAATTGTTTGGGCTCCCATTTACCATATGGGATGTCCCGGGTTTGATTCCGGGCCTCCTGGTGAAGGCAAGCCAGCCTGAGCGGCCCTGTGAGCTGATGGCACACACGGCATGGTGAGCTGGTGCACCAAGATGACGCAACAAAGGGAGTCAAACAGATACAGAAAAACGCAAAGCAAATGGACACAGCAAGAACAAGCAGCAAGGGGGAGATAAATAAAATAAAAATAAATCTTTAAGAAAAACAAAACAAAACAAAACAAAACAGCAGTAATTAAGAATTAGTCAGTCCCCAGAGGACACTACTTACTTCTCTGCTTTATATGGTCCATGAGGAAATTCAAGTGCAGGACTCAAGGGGTATTTACTAAACACACTTTTTTTTTTTCAAAAGATGTAGACGTTATACCTAAAGCTAAAGAAAGCAAGAGTCCATATTACTGAGAACTTCAACTGTTCCAAAGTGGGGGCATTGTTGGTAAGAAATGTGATGAAATAACAAGGGATTAGTTAAAACATTGCCTTGAAATTTGGAAGATTGCTGTGAGAGCCAACAGGTATATTCTTTTCATTTTCAGAATGTCTTGGGAATGGAGTGGGTTCAAAAAGAGCTTGAAGATAGAGAAAATGTTTAACAAAAATGATCAGATAAGCTTCCCTCAGGCAATTTCTTTTTCTGCCAATTCTTATATTGAAGTCTGTTTTGTTTTTATGCTATGTCAAATGAACTGTACTTACTGAGGTTCAGAGCCTTCATAATGAGTTGATGTTCTCTGTAGAGAGGGGAGTCTAGAAAATTAATTATGCATCTGTAGGGCAATGAGTTGTTTGCCTGTAATACTCTCTGTGAGATGTTGCTCACTTAAAAATACTAATCTAGTATAATTTTCCCTGATAAAAGTGAAATAGTTTGTGAAAGTTGGGGTTAAAGAAACTTAATGTGAGCATCTTTCTTTCACGTTATAGTAACTAAGTTTGCTCATGAACTTCAAACTGTTTATTTGAATTTTTAAAAGAACTATAACTACTTGTAAGTGCTTATGAAGGAACCATTTGTAAACATTTAATTTATTGACAATATACTATTTTTTCCTAATTTCTTTTTACATATAGCTTTAATTAGTGTATTTTATACTATTTTGTAGTAAAGATAATTGAGATTTCAGCAGGCCTTAAAACCAGAGTGATTCATATTTTACTGACTCTTCTGTGGCAGGTCACCTTTCAATAAAGTTGTACCATCTTATAAAAAAGTCCAAGATTTCAAATAGGACCTCTATACATTTTAAGCCTTAACTTCCCATTCCCTATCCCCACCTCATCCCCTGGTAACCAATATTCTATATTCAGACTATAATTGTTTCAAATTATTTAAGATCATACAAGATTTGTCCTTTTGTGTCTGGCTTTATTTCACTCTACATGATGTCTTCAATGTTCATCCCTCTGTCAAATGAATCAGAACTTCATTCCTTTTTACAGCTGAATAATATTCCATTGTAAGCATATAACACATTTTATATATTCATTCATCAGATGATCAACATTTGGGTTGCTTCCATCTTTTGGCAATTGTGAATAATGCTGCAATCAACAGTGGTGCGTAAATGTCTCTTCAAGCATCTACTTTCAAACCTCTTGGGTATATACCTAAAGGTGGGATTGCTGGGTCATATGGTAGATGTATACTTAACTTTCTGAGGAACTGCAAAATTGTCTTCCACAACAGATGTACCATTTTACATTGCTACCCACAACCACTTGTTGTTCTTATTTCTCTGCATCTTTTCCAACACTTGCTATTTTCTGTTTTTTTAAACAGCAGCCATTTTAATAAGTGTGAAATAATATCTCATTGTGGTTTTATCTGCATTTCCCTGATGACTAATGATGTCGAGCATCTTTTCATGTGCTTTCTGTCCATTTGTGTATCTTCTTTAGAGAGAATTCTGTTCAGGTCTTTTACCCCTTTTAAATTTAAATTGTTTGTTTTTTGTTAGGTTGAAGGTTTTCTTTATATATAATGTACATTAATCCTTTATCAGATACTTGGTCTCCAAATGTTTTCTCACATTTTATAAGTTGCCTTTATATTCATGATAGAGCCCTTTGAGGAACAAAAGGTTTTTTTATATATGGCAAGTTCCTGTTTATCTAACTTTTCTTTTGTTGTTGTGCATTGGGTATAAGGTTTAAGAAGTTATTGCCTGTCTTAACCTATAAAATTGTGCAGGGCAGAGTGTAAAGTATAATGTAAATTATAGCCAGCCCACAGTTAGTAGCAATGCTTCAATATGTGTTCATCAATTGTAAACAAATGTACGACACTAATGAAAGATGTTGTTAATGTGGGAAATTGGGGGGAGGGTGGGGCTTATGGGAATCCCCTGTATTTTTTATGTAACATTTATGTAATCTAAAGCTTCTTTAAAAAAAATAAAAATAAAAATAAAAAAAGCTCTTGCCTAACACAAGGTCCAGAAGATGATTCCCTATGTGTTCTTCTAGGAGGTTGATAATTTTGCCCCTTATATTTGGGTCTATGGTCCATTTTGTGTTGATTTTTGTTTATGGTATGATGTAGGAATCCTCCTCCTCCTCCTCCTCCTCCTCCTTCTTCTTCTTTTTTTCCAAAGGGAGATCCAGTTTTTTCAGCACTATTTATTGAAGAGACTGTTCTTTCCCAGTTGAGTAGTCTTTGCTATCTTGATAAAAGTCAGTTGGCCGTAAATATGAGGGTTGATTTCTGAGGTCTCAATTGTATTCCATTGTTCTATATGCCTATCCTTGTAGTATCATGCTGTTTAATTACTGTGGCTTTGTAATAAGTTTTAAGACCTATAAGTGTGAGTCTTCCAACTTCATTCTTCTTATTCAACATGGCTTTAGCTATTCAGTGCCCTTACCCTTCCATATAAATTTGATGATTGACTTTTCCATTTCTTCAAAGAATGTTGTTAGAATTTTGATTGGGATTGCATTGAGTTTTTAAATTGCTTTGGGTAATATTGACATCTTAATGATATTTGGTCTTTCAATCCATGAACATGGAATATCTTTCCATTTATTGAGTTCTTTTAACAGCATTTTGTAGTTATATGTGTACAAGTCTTATATATCCATGGTTAGATCTATTCCTAGATATTGGATTCTTTTAGTTGCTATTGTGAATGCAATATTTTCCTTGCTTTCTTATTCCAATTATTCATTGCTTGTATTCAAAGACACTACCACTTTGGGGTATTGATTTCATTCCCCACCACTTTACTGAATTTACTTATTAGTTATAAGAGCTTTGTTGTGGATTTTTCAGGATTTTCTGTTTATAGGATTATATCATCTGCAAATAGGGAAAGTTTTACTTCCTCCTTTCCAATTTGGATGAGTTTTAGTTCTTCTTCTTGCCTAAATGCTTTAGCTAGAACTTCCAGTACAATGTTGAATAACAGTGGTGACAATGGGCATCCTTGTCTTGTTCCTGATCTTAGGAGCCATTAACTAGTATGTTAGCTGTGGGCTTTTCATATATGCCCTTTATCATGTTGAGGTAGTTTCCTTCTATTCCTATCTTTCAAAGTGTTTTTTATCAAGAAAGGGTGCTGTATTTTGTCAAATTCCTATTCTGTGTGGATTGAAATGATCATGTTTGTTATTTTTCCTTCATTCTGTTAATGTGGTTTATTATGTTACTTAATTTCCTATGTTGAACCAACCTTGCATATCTTGGATAAATTACATTTGAACAATGTGGATTTGGATTGCTAGGATTTTATTGAGGAAAATTGCATTTGCACTTAAAAGATATTTGTCTGTAGCTTTATTTTCTTATTGTGTCTTTATTCTTTTGATAACTTTGCCTGGGTTTGGTATGAGTGTAATGGTAGTCTCATAGAATGAGTTAGGGAGTATTCCCTCCTCTTCAATATTTTGGAAGATTTTGAACAGAATTAGAGTTAAATCTTGTTGGAATTCTTGATAGAATTCCCCTGTGACACCATGTGGCCCTGGGTTTTTCTTTGATGGGAAGCATTTGATTACTGATTTAATCTATTTACCAGCCATTGGTTTGTTGAGATTTTTTATTTCTTCATGATTTAATATAGGTAGTTTGTGTTTTTTTAAGAATTTGTCCATTTTATCTAGGTTATAAGTTTTATTGGCATATATTTGTTTACGGTATCCACTTACAGTCCATTTTATTTCAGTGGGGCAGTAGTAATGTTGCCAATTTCATATCAGATTTTCATTATTTGTGTCTTCTCTCTTTTTCGTTGTCAGTCTATCTAAAGTTTTATTGATTTTGTTGATCTTTTCAAAGGCCAATTTTTGTTTTGTTGATTCTATTTTTTTTTTAATTCTATTTCATTTATCTCTGCATTAATCTTTGTTATTTTCTTCCTTATGCTTACTTTGGATTTAGTTTACTCTTCGTTTTCTAGTTCTTCCAGTTTTAAGGTTAACATTTATAACTATAAATTTCCTCTCAGTACTGCCTTCTCTGTATCCCATAAGTTTTGGTATGTTGTATTTTCATTTTCATTCACCTCAAGATAGTTCCTAATTTTTCTTCTGCTTTTCTCTTTAATCAGTTGGTTCTTTAAGATTATGTTGTTTTAAATTTCCACATATTTGTGAATTTTCCCATTCTCCATCTGTTATTTATTTCTAGCTTCATTCTATTGTGGTTGGAGTACATGCATTGTATGATTTCAATATTTTTTTTCATTTATTGAGACTTGTTATATAATGCAACATATAGTCTATCTTGGAGAGTGATCCATGTGCACTCTAGAAGAATGTGCAGTATGTTTTCATTGGGTGCAGTGTTTTATATAGGTCTAGTTGGTTTAACTTATTCCTTATAGTTTTTCTATAATAGTTCTGTCTATTATTGAAAGTAGTGTGTTAAAGTTTCATACTATTCATGTTGAACCATCAATTTCTCCCTTCAATTCTGTCAGTATTTTATTCATTTATATTTTGTGCTCTGCTGTGAGGTGCATATATTTATAATTGTTACATTTTCTTTGTGAATTGTACCCTTTATCATTACGTAATGACCATCTTTGTCGCTTATAACATTTTTTACTTAAAGTCCACTTATCTGATATTAGTAAATCCATCCCAGCTCTCTTTGTTTACTACTTGCATGATTTATATTTTCCATCCTCTCACCTTCAACCTACTTGTATTTTTTCCTTTAAGGTGGATATTGAAGATAACATTTATTTGTGTCATGCTTTTTTATCCATTTTGCCAATCTCTTCCTTTTGACTGAAGAGTTTAATCCATTCACATTTAAGGTCATTACTGTTAGTAGCCATTTTGCTATTTATCCTTTGTAAGTCTCACATCTATTTGTCCCTCAGTTCCATGAAAGCCTATTTTTATATTAATTTTCTTTCTTGTGATGTATCATATTGACTGCTTCTCATCACTATCTAGATATATTTTTCATTTGTTTTCCTTGTGGTACTGTAGGGTTAAAATATAACATCTTAAATATATAATAATCATTTGTTTTGATACCAACTTAAGCTCAATAGCATGAACATGTAATTTCTCTATACTGCTTTGTACCCCCATCATTTTTTGGACTTGTTATCACTTATATCTTTGTATATTTTATGTCCAAAAACCAAGATTTATCATTGTATTTTATGCATTTGCATTTTAACTCCTGTAGGAAGAGAGAAGTGGAGTTACATACTAAACAATACAGTACAGTAATACTAGCATTCATAGGTACCCAAATGGTGACCTTAACCATGCCTTTATTTCTGATGCCTTTCACTAGAGTCTGTAAAAATCCCTTTAGTATTGCATTTAGGGCAGGTCTAGTGGTGGTATCCTCCTTCAGATTTGTTTATCTGAGAATGTCTTAGTCTCACCTTTATTTTAAAGAGAGCCTTGCCAGATATAAAATTCTTGTCTGGCAGTTGTTTTCTTTCAGCACCTTAAGAATTTTAACCCACTGCTTTCTTGACTCCATAGTTTCTGATGAGAAAGCAGTACTCAATCATATTAGGATTCCCTTGTATGTAACACATTGCTTTTATCTTGTAGTTTTCAGTACTCTCTCCTTGTCTTTTTTATTTGATAATGCAGTCAATATATGATAGGGTATATATTTCTTCATGTTTATACTGGTTGTTGTTCTCTAAGCTACATGAATATGCATATTCATGTCTTTTGCTAAATTGGGGACATTCTCTGTCATTTCTCTCACTATTCTTTCTGCCCCTTTGTCTCTTTCTTCTTCTTCTGGCACTCCCATAATATGTATATTGTTATGCTTGATGGTATTCCATAGCTGTCTTAAGATATTTTGCCTTTAATATTTCTTTTTTTCTTTTTGCTCCTCAGCCTGACTCATTTCAAGTGTCTTATCTTCAAGTTCAATGATTCTTTCTTCTGTCAGCCACATTCTGCTTTTGAAACTCTCCTGGGCATTTTTCATTTCAGTTATTGTGGTCTTCACCTCCAGTAGTTCTATTTGCTTCCTTTAAAATCTCTGTCTTTACTTAGGCTCTTATATTGTTCATTCATTGTTTTATTGATATCCAGTGCTTCTCTCTCAATACTTTCCAACATCTCTAAGCAATTTTGAGATCATTTTTAAAAGGCTTTGTTTGTTATGTCCACATACCCATCTTTTTCATTGGTGTTTTCTATGCTTGCGTCCTCTTCCTTTGGGTGGGCTATCATTTCCTGTTTCCTTGTTTTCTTGTACTCTTTTTATGCACATTGTACATTTTAATATTTCAGAATGTTAACTCTGGGATTGAATACCTGGGATTTCTGTTTCCTGGTTTTATAGCCAGTTGGTGATAAGACAGATTTTCTTGAGCTTCAGCACTCCTATCAATCCATTCCGCCAAAGGCAAATGCATTGTGTAGGGTTTTTCCTTTCTTATTGGGCCTTTATATTTTTTTTTCTGAGTTTATGCTTGTTAGTTGTTTTGGAGTTGTCCTGTTTACAGGACTTTGGTTGTATCTTCTGTTTCTCAGGGTACAACCTCCCTTTCCCAGGTATCTGAAGCTTGCAAGCCTTTGTCCCAGACTGTCTGACTGAATAGTTTTTACACATCTTTCATTGTCTCATGTTGCTTTTGCCCGAAAACAAAGCAAATGCAGCCCTTCAGCTAACTTTCTTCCATATCTCTGAGAAAGCTCTGCATCTTTAAATCTGTACTAATACCACCCCTCTCTAGGGTGGGCTGAAACAATGGCTGTTACTGCCTTTGTCTGAGCTAAGTTGAAACAATAGCTGGCAGAGCTTGGACCCAGTGGTCCTAATTTTTTATCAAGAGCTGTGATCAACCCACTTTTAAAACCATGGCTTTAGGGCAAGTTTTCAGTAGGTGTCAGAAGTGCACTAGAAAGTTCCTGTCCTTCCATACCCTCCTCTCTTCATTGATTGAAATCAACTACCCTCCCCAATCAAAAGTCCACCAAATCCTTTGAAATTGTACTCTTCCACTCTTTAATATCTAAAAAAAAAAAAAAAAAAGCTGTTTTCAGTGACGGACCATGCACACCCTTGTTCTTGGGTAAGAGGATTCTTATGTCACTTTCTATCAGCAACATCTAGCCAGGAACTGGACACCACAGCACCCTGCTGCAGTAGTGGAAGATGGGCACCAGTAGTCACCACACGATGAGAGTAATTTACCATTTTTGCTGTGAAAGTAATTTACCGTTTTTCACTGGAATTTTTCCTGGATACTGTACAGTATTATTCTTGACTTTGAAGTTTCAAAATAGTTGTTTCAGACAGATCCTACCTGTTTAATAGTTATTTTAGTGCAAAGAATGAGTCCTGAGCACCATACGCCATCATCTTCCACAGAAATCTCAGGTGTTGAAGATTTTTTGCATTGCATATCAACACATTGGGTATTTGCATACAAATTGAGTTTTAAGTATTTTACAGAAAAAAAAATAGGTTCCCATTTAATTCTTGGAAAGAAAGAACAATGAGATAACTGGGAGGAGGAATTAGAAAATGAGAAAAGAGAACAGGAAGTTATTTGTATTGATTGAATCAAATGAGCACTTTAACTAGTACAGGAACATTAAAATTGAGGAAAACAGGATAAATATGAAATGTATTTAAGAAATATATTTGATAAAATGTTAAAATTAGAGAAGAGGGTGAGATAGGAGAGACAAATTTGAAGATGATTCTTGTAATCCAGGTTTGTTTAAATGACATATTCATAAAAATTAAAAATAGTAAGAGAATATAATAATTATAATATATTAACCCTAGGAATTACTATAATTTACAGATATTCACTACATATTTTGAAATATTGGACAGGAATGTGCTGGCTTAGAAACAGACTTGATAGTCAAGATAATGATTGAAATACTGGTAATTTAATGGCAATTGGTAACTTTGTGAGAAAATTTGAATAAGACATTATGTGTAAAAGTTAATTGGAGAGAACTGGTGATTAGTGGTATGGAAGTGGATATAGGAAATATAAACTATTCTTTCTAAAATTTGGTTGTATAAGGATGATAATGCAATACCTGGAAAGGTAGCAAGATGGTTAAGAAAGGCTTTTATAAAAGCAAATAAAAATAATTCAGGCAGATGTTTGGGTCTCAGCTGTGGCTTATAAAGTGGTTGGAAGCCAGTACTGCCTTCCTTACAACAAGTAAAAAAAATCCTGAAACTTAATGACTCTTCTTGGATCAGTCAGAGAACTAAGGCCTCAGAATGAACTGCCAACCCACAAAAGTGCAAAGAGAGTCAAATCCAGAATCATAGCAGAGATCTGAAAAACATAAATGGCAATTTTTATTAATTCATGGAAGCTTGATGTAGATGAGTATGAGAATGAGAATATTCTGAGGGCTGCAGTGTTAGGGCATCCCCACACGTCTGTGGTTTTTATCTTCAAGAACCCAATCAAGTTATCAAGGTAAAGAGCCGTGAAAGATCACCTCACCGGCAGAGAAGGGTACTCCTTGTAAAATGTACCTAAACCCTTCTCCATTCAAAAGACTAACTCTCCAGGGTATATTTCCTTACCAGAGCCTTGTCCCAGAGATGTGATGGAAGGACATTTCTTTCACTGCAGCCACTTCTAGTCTTTCTGTTTCACCTTTGATAGGGGAGGGGAATTGAAATTTATATAAGAAGAAACATTTGTGAAGTTTATAGACAGAGACACAGGCCCACAAAGAGACTGAGATTTAATTGGAATATTATAGAACACCCTCCCTCCACCACAACTCATTACCACAACAACAGGCTATAGCATAATAATAGATTGCAAGTCACAAGACTGTAAGATTCAGACTCCTCCTGCAGAGGAGTATTTGGCAAATTTGAGGGGAGACCAAAGGAATTTAAGTCTCTGTTTTCTCACTAGAAAACATGCAAACTAGAAGAAGCTAAACTAAAATAGTTGAAGTATTGAAAGAAAAAAACACCAACCTAAATTTTTATAACCAAGAAAATTATCGATGAACTTAAAATAAAATTATTCCATTTCTTAATCTTAATTGACTAAAATTAACTGTTTGTTTAAACAAATAATATGAACAGTGTATTGGGTGAATACAATATATGGAAAGTAAAATGCATGACCGAAATGATACAAGACATGAGAATTAAAATCAGGTTTACTCTGTTATAAGGCATCTGTACCACACATAAAGGCCTATAGTGTTATTAGAAGTGAACTTATAGTAATTAAAAATGAATATATCAACCTTTAGGGAAGCATTTAAACATTCCTTAAAAAAAAAGAAATATAATAATATGCTTAAAAAAAAGTAAAATGGAATAATATAAAATGATCATTTAAATCCAGAGGAGGCATAAAAAGAATCATCTTGAAATTAAACACAGAAGCCAAATGGAAGATTTTCAATGGCCAAGGCTGGGATACTGTGAGCAACAAAATAAATTTTATGAGTATCGTGTGCTAACCTGAAGTATAAAATAAATATCTGTGAATCCATCATGGTATATGTTATTGAATAAATAATTGGGGGAGAAGAGATAAATCTCCAATGCAGAATAATTCCAAATAATTCATGTAGATTTTCTGTCTTCAAGAAGGTGAAGCATAACTCATGACTCTTTAAGCAAGGGCTGCATATAGACCTCCCACCAAACAGTGCAATAAGGGACAGTAACTTCAGTGGAGAAACCTGACCAACACTACCTCAGCCAGAGATCAACGTCAATATAAACAGTGATAAATCAATTGATAGCATGTACCCTTGTTTTTATATGATGAAAATGACACTATACCTCTCTTTTCTTCCTCTCCAAAATGTATTTCCAGTTAAATCAGAAGAAAAACCTAAGACAAATTGCAATGGACAGGCATTCTACAAAACACCTGACATGTATTCCTCAAAATTATCAAGGTTATTACCTTAATTTGCCAGGCTGCTCTGACCAATATCACATAATATATTAGCTTAACAGTAGGAATTTATTGGTCCAAAATCAAGGTGTTCAGCAAGGCCATGCTTTCTTCTCCAAATCTGTAGTGTTCTGGTACTGGCTTGCTGCAATTCTTGGGGTGCCTTGTCTTGCCTCTTTGCTTCCCTTTACACAGTAATCTCTTTCTTCTTGCATCTCTTCTTTGGGTTTGTGCTGACACTCAGTTTCTGACTTCTCCCTGTGACTTTTCTCTACTTCTCTTTTTTAGGCCTGCAGTAATATGGATTAAGACCCACCATCTTCAGTTTGCTACACTTTAACTAGTAATATCTGCAAGTATGTTCTATTTACACATGGTTCTCACTCATAAGAATATGAAATGACATTAAAAATAAAATGTGTATTTTATTGGGGTCCATAATCCAGTCCAACAGAATCACAAGGAAGATAAAAACAGTCCCAGGGGAGCAGTGACTGTTTGCCTGCTTTTCATGTACAAGGTCGTAGGTGTTCAATCTCCAATATCTCAAAAATAAAAAAAAAAAAAAAAAAGCCTGCCAGCAAACAAGAGACTAAAGAGACATAAAAATTAAAGATAATGTGGAATTCTGGATGGGATCTTGTAACAGAAAAAGGACATTGAGTAAAAAGTAATAAATCTGAATAAAGCATAAACTTAGTTAATATTAATGCATCAGTATTAACTCATGAATTTTAACAAATGTACCATTCTAATATAATGTGTCAATAAGGGAAAATGGGTGCCAGTTATCTGGGAACAATCTGTACTATCTTCACAAGTTTTCTGTAAATCTTAAATTGTTCTATGCAATAAATCTTATTTAAAAATTTAGTATAATTTTACATTTACAGGAAGAAGTCAATTAATGAAGAAAATATGACAGTATGGAGAAAATCAGGGCATACTCAAGAATGCAAGTTGCTGGAGAAGATGGTAGGAATTTAAAAGAGAGTGCAAGTAACTGGACCCAGTTTAGAAAGTATGAAGGTTGTATTATTCTTCAAGCAAAAAGGAAAGAATAATTGGCTTAGAGAGAGAATTGTAAGGTGGAACAGAAGTGTATAAAATGTTCAGTCAAGTAGTTTCTTTTACTATGAGTGAACATTCTGTTACATGAGTGAGGACTGTGTCAATTGGATGAGGGAAAGAATACAAACCTTTAGACAGGTGAAAACATACAGAGAAAAATAAAAGAATAATATGGAAGTAAACTAAGATTGAGAATACATTTTAAAGATTTGATTGCAAGTGGATTCCATACATTTATAAACATACCTACTGTTTAAAACCAAGAGATAGTAAAAAAAATAATGATGTTAGAAGAATTGGTTATAGACAGTAGGAGGGAGAACTAAGGTGACTTTCAGGTGTATGACTGTAATATTTCTGAATAGCTAAAAATGGAAAAATGAAATTTAAACTAATGTACTAATATATTTGTATATTCTTTAGAGAAAGGCAGCTTTAAAAGTTCATGATCAATATTTAAGGGATATGAAGTTTCTGTCTTATTATTTAGGATTGAATTTGCAATCCTATGCCATAAAAGATTTTAAAATATGATAAAATTGTGGTTTGGGCAATGGGCAGTTCTAGATTGTGGAGATACAAAGCTGAATACCAGAAAGAATTTTAGAATAATCTTGGTCTTCCAGGACTACAATGTTTATGGGAGATAACAAAAACAGATATATTTAAGAACCTCATCCATCCAACAAAACAACAAAAATTTTAAAGAAAGCAAAACAAAACAAGCAAAAATGGAAGCTAAATACCAAAAGCAAAGATCATATTCCTATGTGGGCTTCAAAGAGGAAAGTATTAGGTTTCTCTTGTTGGGATTACAAAAGTATGGAGAAGAAAATATATAAATAGATTTCTAATTATGGATCATTTTTCTAAAAACAGTGGAATTTAGTTATACCTTTATAATTTATTGAATTCTAGGGAGATGAATAGGAGTAACCAATTAGTGAAATTCTGGCTGTATAAGGTGTATACAGCAAAGAGTGATGACAGACCAGGAAAAGAGAATGGTGATTAATGCATTATTTATATAGGAAAAAATAATGAAGAAATGATTTGAATGATTGCTTGGAAATGAAACAAGGGAATATATGATATAAATATTATGGATTGTTGTAACATGACTTGGCAGCCAAGTGACTATAGGGGAAAAAATAAAAAAGACTTCTAAATGATTAATTCTATTTGCAACCAGACAAATTGTAAAATAATTGTTTTTAGAGAATTACATAAGGATTCCTGAATAGCTATATATATAGTTTGTCTTAGAATATCCACTCATCAATTTAATCAGCATTATTTTAGCAGTGTAAACATGACTTTCAAGTGGGAATATAGCTCTGCATCAAACTATGAATATTTGCAGTAATTCATAATATGAAAGTTGTAAGGAAAAGCAAGCATCAAGTTAAAACAAAAATCAAGTATATATTTTTCTGTATTTTATCTAGTATTTTGAAATCTTTTCAAATTAGCTTTTAAAAATAAATTCCTAATAAGTTAAATAAATTAACCTGAAGTTTTGAGATATTCATGCACAGATTCTGTCTTACCTTAGATGAATACTGGAACTTGCTCTGGAACACAGCATGTTTATGAGTTGCCAAAGCTTTTCAATTAATTAAATCACTGTATTTGGTTCTGTCTCTGATGGATTTATTACTTATCCCAAGCAGGTGTTGATGGATTAGGACTTTTCTCTCTGGCTGATTCCTGACTAAATTTGGACAAAGAACCTGACAGCTGTTATATCTCTGTTTTCCATAACTCTTTCTTCAAATCAGAAGGCTGACACTATAACATGAGGGAAATGTGTGAGAATCATCTTATAGAGATAATCTCTTAACAATAGATATAAAAGACACATTATTTAAATCATTTCTGACTCAATCATAAGGTCCATTTGAATTGAACAAATATGAGCAAAAAATAATTTAAATGTTTAATTTATTGGTTGCAATAAAAAAAGAGGATGTGGTATTAAATGCCCATTATCTGTATTCTTTTATCTTATTCACAGGATAGAAGAAATTTTTGTTTTCAGGATTCTTGTCCTCAAACAGTATGTATCTAATTTTCATTCATGATTTATGATTTTACTGCACTGGATTTCTACTAAGGCCTTTTTTTTTTGTCCAGAGACCATTAAAGAAGATAGGTAGGCTTTCAGGTCATCATTAAAATGGAAATTTTTATTAGACCTCAATCTCCTATGTATTGAAATAATTTAAACACATTTTGGTTTTATGAAGGAAAATTACTTCAGAATAATATTTTCCATGTGATCTTTATGCTCCCCACAGATCTGTTTCATATTTTTAATATGCAAGCATGATAGAAGTTATACATAAAATTACAAATATAGTAATTGCATCTGCTTATTGCTTTTGCTTTCTGGATGCTGATAGTATACCTACTTTGCCAGCAAGGAGAGAAGAAATCTATTCACATACTTCCCTCTCTCTAGTGTCTCCTCTTATTAAATAAATATGTAAAAGAACTGTTTATGAAACACATAAGATAAATTGCATTGTACACATATCTTGCCCCTCCTCAGTTTTCCTCATTCTCACTTGTCTCTTGCTTCCTTTCTGCTTTCTCTCTCTTCACTGAATAAGCAGTGTGGGCCACTGTGCAGATTCACATTACTCCACAATCTGAGAGTAACCAAACAAAAGTCTGGGGCTAGAATTTCATTAAAACACTACACAGTGCAAGGTATCTGGCTTCCCCAGAAGCTTCCAGAAAATCAGGTGATGGTCCCTGGTTTGTGGTATCATGGTGGTTGCAAGAATCCATCCTGCAAAGTCTTGCAGGGGTCTGTCCAGCAGAGCCCTTGAGGGGGCAATAAAATTACTCTTAACAGGGAGGTTGAGAGGGGTCAGGGGGAGAACAGCTGAAGAAACTGTGCTCCCAGCTGATCCCCAGCATGCTTTTTGTTCAAGATGTTTTCACAGTCAATGTCAGGGTACAAGTGCAGTGGAGCAGGCAGGTATGGGGGTTATAATTCACATCATAAGAATTCCAAGCTGAAATAGGGAAACAAGATTACAGAATCATTTAGTGGTATATGTAGGAGATAGGGTGGGAGATAAAGGAGATAAGATAAGCAGGAACATTCCTGTTTATGGCAGGAATTGATACGGTGAATTCTCTGTGTGGGCAGAGAAACAGGCCTCCAAGTTATTTCTTAGATATAAAGATTAGAGGGTTCCCACAGTGGTGGTGGTTGAGTCAACTCCCCATGGAGGAAGATTCACAAAGAGGAGGAAAAGGGGAAAAAGAAGGCAAATTACTCTCCTTTCCTCCCTGCAGTGGACAATTTGGAGGCAAGTTTTTATATGGCCTGTGTATTAGTCAGCCAAAGGGGTGCTGATGCAAAGTAGCAGAAGTCTGTTGGCTTTTATAAAGGGTATTTATTTGGGGTAGAAGCTTACAGCTACAAGGCCATAAAGAATAAGTTACATCCCTCACCAAAGTCTGTTGCCACATTTGGAACAATATGGCTGCCTGTCTCTGCAAGGGTTCAGTCTTCCTCTTCCTCTTAAGGCTCCATGGTCCCAGCTTCTTCAGCTCTCAGCTATAGGCTGGCATAGGGCTCGTCTCCCTCCCTGGGGCTCTTGCTTTCTGGGCTCAGCTGCAGCTGTAGGCTATCAGGCTCATCTCTCTTCCCCCTTCCCTGGGCCATGTCTATGGAGCTTTAGGGGGGCAGGGACTCAACCTTGCATGCCCTAATGACGTGGTTGTATCAAAGCTCTAATCTTGATTTAATAAAGTAAAAGTGAAACCACTGAATTTAATACAATCACAGGGGTATCACACCCAGAATAACAGACCAGTTTACAAACATAATCAATATTTCTTTCTGGAATTCATAAATAATATCAAACTGCCCAGCCTGTCAGAAAACATAAAAGTAGTGGAGAGAGCACACTAACCCAGCAACCAGTTCAAACTATCCACAGCTTGTGAGGCTTTGACAAGTACATTTGCTTCACATATTTCTCTGCCTCAGTATCTGTCTCCTTCACTCTCCCTGATTTGCAAGTGCTCCAACCTCCCCCACCACCCCAAATAAAACATAAAAGCATGTACTCTTAAGCTTGGCCTTGGCTCTGCTTTCAGGGAAACTGGATCTAAAATGAAGGTAGAGACATTTCATTTGTCATCGCAGACAATCCTTTAAGAAAATTGTACTATGGAGCAGTAAGAGAGTTACCTACCATAGTGTGAAGATCAGAGAAGACTTCTCTGCCAAAGTGACATATGAACCAAAATCGAATGCGTGATACTCAACATTAGGTAGTATACACCTGAGTATTAATATATTATCCTTAAAACCGGAAAATCATGAAGACATGATTATGATTTACTTTACTCAATTACAATGTACTTTGCATTTTTCCCTATCTAAAACAATGAAGGGAATGCTATGCATGTTCTTGATTAATAGCACATATATAGCATCCAGAATAAAGACTAAGAAATAAGAATGATCTAGATTCAAATTTTTGCATTTTCCAGTTTGTTAAATTCTCTGAACCTCAATTTTATTATTAGTGATTGCAGAAAATACTGTTTAAATAACAGGACTTTCCAAGGGCCAAATTAAAGTAAAAGACATGTCAGAATATAGCAAAAAGACAAAGACTGTATGATGCATCATTTTCTGTTCATTCTCTTACCTGGATGATAGTGGTCTTTATCCATGATGACCATTGTGATATTTGTTAGCCATTAGTCTTCTTTTTTTTTTCAGGCATGAGAGGTTGTTATACTTTATTTTAATTTATTTATTTACTTATTTAATTATTTATTTTAAAGAAACTTTAGATTACATAAATGTTACATAAAAAATAGAGCGGATTTCCATATGCCCCACTCCCTCCCCTTCCCACACTTTTCCACATTAACAACATCCTTCATTAGTATGATACATATGTTACAATTGATGTACATTGTTACAAGCATTGCCACCAACTGTGGATTATAGTTTACATTAGAGTTTACACTCTGTCCCACACAATTTTGTAAGCTATGACAAAATATATAATGGCCTGTACCCATCTTTGCAACATCATACAGGACAATTCCAATGTCCCAAAACTGCCCCCATATTACACCTATTTTTTGCTTTCCCTCCCCTCAGAGCCTCTGGTGGCCACTGCCTTTATATCAATAATACAAGTTCTTCCATTGCTAGAACAACAATAAGTCTATAGTAGATTAATTATAAGTATACTTTAGTACATTGTTCATTCTCCAATCCTGAGGATTTTGGGATGGTGATGCCCACGCTGCTTCTAATTGAGAAGGGGCTTAGATCCCATGGGGCATATGGATGGAACTATCTTGCTTGCAATTTCAGACTCTCTCTGTTCCTTGGGATTGGCTTTGTCCATCATTATCACCTTGTTAGTTGTCCTGGGTGAGTCCAATGAACTGGAGAGTAGGTTTTGCAACTCTGCTAAGATACAGGTCCCCAAAACTACAATGAATTATCATCTTACACCCTTTAGACTGTAGGCTATCAAAAAAAACAGAGGACTACAAGTGTTGGAGAGGGTGTGGAGGAAAGGGAACATTTATCTACTGCTTGTGGGAATATAGAATGTGCAGGCATTGTGAAGAACAGTTTGGTGGTTCCTCAGGAAACTAACCATAGAATTGCCATATGATCTAACAATCCCACTGCTGGGAATAGATCCAGGAGAATTAAAAGCAAGGGCATGAACAGATATAGGCACACCAAAGTTCATAGCAGTGTTATTTACTATTGCCGCCCAAATGTCCATCAACAGATGAATGGAGAAGCAAATTGTGGTATATGCATACAATGGAATATTTCTCAGTTGTAAGAAGTAATGCAGTATTAATCCTTTATTTTTAAAGGGGTTTATTAAATTAATTAATTTACTCTACAAATATGTTTACTTAACTACTATACATAGGAATAACAAACAAAACAAATGGAAAGCTCATGTCCTCTTAGTGCTTATGATTTTGCAGATGGGTACTTTCCTGCTCCTTTAATCTCTTCCAGACCACTGATTTACTTTTAACTTAGCCTAAAAATGTGTTAAATTACCATCCATCAGCAAAACTCACCATGTCTCTGTTTTCCTCTATCTAATATAGTTTATTTTAGAGCCAAGCTTCTGTAGTCTGAAAATATTATCATTTTTATGACCTCTCATTAACTCCTCAACATACTATAAAAGAGTTCTACCCTCTGCATTTCTAATAAAACTGTTTTTCCTCAGTTCAACAATGACCTCTTAGTTTCAAATTATAATGAAGCCTTTTCAGTTCTTGTCTCACTTGACCTCACTGCACTATTCAATCCGTGGTCCATTAATTTCTTCTTGAAAATGTCCTTTCTTAGTTTCTATAACACCATTCTGTACTAGTTTTCTCTCAATTCCCCTGGGTATTTAAGCTCAATATTGAATTTCAATTTCTTTGGCTTTGTATATTTTGTTAATGAAAGTGTTTCTGCCTCAGGCCTCTTACCTTTTTCAATCTATTAATTTTGCTTCTGGAACTCTATCTTACCCCCTGCACCCTGGCATTCCTCTGCCATGCCTATTGTATTCTGGGTACATCTCTTATACTCTACCTCAATGGTTTTTGGTATTTTTCCTTTTATATGTTTAGTACCTCTGCACTTGAGGTCCTTGCGAACAGGAGCATACTGTTCAGGATTTTCATCATCCTTAACTTCTAACATAGTTTTAAATATATTGCAAGCACTCAAGAATATGATTTTAAATATAATGTTAAATGAATTAATTAAGAAGTGATATTAGCTACTTCCATGACATACATCTCTACCACTTCTATTCTTATGAATCCTATATCTGTTCCATTCCATCCCACTTTCTTAAAGAAGTCTCAAGTCATTAACCCAATGGGCACTGAGTTATCATTGCAAAATGAGGTTCAAATCTTGACAATTTCCTCCTTAAGATCTTCCAGCATGTCCTGATCTTCCACAGAATAAAATCCAACCTCCATAACAGGGAATACAAATGTATTCATTTTCTGACCTTTGCCTACAAAATGCATGCAATTCTCTAATCTGATTAGATTTAAAGACTCTATTTCATCATTTAATTGACTCTATTTCCAGTGGTAAGAAAAGAATTGATAGGCCATGGCATGGGGCAGCAATACTAATATGTAAATTATCTCCATTAGAAACTCCTAATCAAATAACTTATAAAAGATAAAGTTCTTCATGACAATGCATTTGCTACATGAGAGCATTTTAGTCCATTTAGGATTGTAACAACTTTGGCTGGTTGTTCCTAATTGTTGTGGAGAAAGTGGGAAAAAAAGGATGAGCTCAGGGCTTCAAATTCCCAGTTTAAACTCCACATTAATGGCCTGAAAGATTTCCTATCTGCATTTGGGCAAAGCCTATGTCCTGTTTGGTTTCTGTAAACCAATCTCATCCTGGGAGCGGCTGAATTACATTGCAAATTGTATCCCCATTCTCACAGAGGGTTTTCTGTAAAGTGAGGGCATTGATGGTGAATTAACGTGTTTTGAAAACTGGAATGGGGCCATATGAGTTGATCCCAATGATTCTTGGTCATGGACTCTCTAAGTTCCAATAGTCTTCTTTCCCAATCACCTCTGCCAGGGGATATTTTCCTTCCATCACCTGATGATACTGTAATGGCTTCATCTGACTTTTTTTTGCAATCACTGTTGATTCTGCTCAAGGTGAATCCCTGCCATTTTTCTTTGCTTCTAGACCTAACGAAATTTAGATTGAACTAAATTCAAATCCCAGCAGGTCCCAAAGAGTAAGGTACAAATAGTGACCCATGAGAATGTGTGCTACACCCCAAGAAAATTGCATGATTTTTCCAATTTATACAGATATAAATGTGGGGATCATATATGGGAATGGGTCTTAGAGGTGTGGGATCATGGTAGATGTAATATAAAGTTAGGTAGCTAAAATTTATTGATATGGACTCAGCTGAGATTCTAAATTAAATGTTTTACCTTCAGAGGTTAAAAAAGGACTCTAACATTTTAATTGGCCATAGCATGGATGTAAGGTGGCCTATTCTAAATCAAGTTGAAATGTTTCAACTGCATTGGTATACTATAGAAGAAAGGATCCAAAGCATTAAAGGAGATTATAATGTTAAAATGGATTTATTATGAAAGACATGCTCCTCCTTCACAGATGGATCCACATTACACAACTTTCACTAATACTGTGGAAATTTTTTATTAGAGGAACCCCTGCATCATTGAAGCTCTCTGTGGTTATTCTCTGTAGATTGGAAATTACATTAAGAATTACTGCCATTGCACATGGATCCCTAAATGCAATGGGGATAATGGAATCCTGGGGTTGCAGAAACCAAGTGGTGACACTTAATTTCCAAAGACAAAGTGGGTATGGTATAGTAATGGACACAAGTAAGTTGCACAAAACGTGGCCCAGGGAAGCAAGTGTGGCTCAAGCAGTTGGGCACCTGCCTACTACATGGGAGGACCCGGGTTCAATTCCTGGTGCCTCCTAAAGGAGATGAGCAAGAGAGCAAGCTGACTCAATTGACTGGTGCCACAAGCTGATGCAACAAGATGACACAAAAAGATGAGGCAACAAGTTGACACCACAAGAAGACACAATGAGGAAAGACAAAGAGAGACACAACAAGCAGGGAGCGGAGGTGGCTCAAACGATTGTGTGCCTCCCTCCCACATGGGCAGTTCCAGGTTCAATTGTCAGTACCTCTTATAAAAAAAGACAAGCAGATACAGAAAGCAGACAGCAAGCACAAACAAGGGGTGGGGGAATGAAAAAATAAAATAAACCTTCAAAAAAAAAAAAAAAGTGGCCCAAACATCTATATTACAGCAGGTTTGTACTTTATAACAATGTTTCTCTCCCAGTCCATACTTATGACCTCACCAGGAGTTTCCTACAAACAGTTGACTGAGGAAGAGAAAAGGTGTGCCTGTTTTACAGACAGTTCTGAATGATCTTCAGGCAGTACCTGAAAGCAGAAAACTGTAGCACTAAAAGCTTTCTCTAGAACATCCCTAAAAGACAGTGATGAAGGTAAATCCTCCCACAGGGCACAACTTTGTACAGGCAACTGATTTTGCTTGAAAGGATAAATGGTCAGAGGTAAGAGTTTATATATCAATATTAGGCTTTGGCAAATGGTTTTCCTGGGTGGTCATGGAAGTGGAAGTTATAAATACCAGCAATGACCAGGTTAGTTGCAAAAATGAGGACTTTAATAGTCATAAGTATTTCTTCCTTATTTTGTTATGAATGTGTTTCTATATATTATCTGATTTTTTATTCCCTCTCTTAGTCCCTTATCACATTAGTAATAGTTAAATTTGTGTCACAGTCTTTAGGTTACATTATATCAAATGAGAAAAGTGAATTTCACCAAAGGATATTACATCCTCTGGTTGAGAATGGTTTAGCATTGGTTTTAGCTAAAGGGCTGCAGATACAATGTATGAGAAATGGGTTAGCTTTTATAATGGATTTTTTTTTGGTGTAAAATCTTATAGTTCTGAGGCTGTGATATGTCCAATCAAGGCACCATCAGAGATGCTTTCTAACGAAAATCTGCTACTGTTGATTCTGGGTTCTGTCATGTGGTGAAGATGGCCACTGATCTCTGCCGAGATCTCTGCTTTCCCCTCCAGAATCTACCATCTCCCAGAGCTCAGCTGCAGGCAACCAGGCATAACCTTGTCTCTTAGTGGGCCTCCTCTCTCAGTCTGGGTCCAGCCTCTCAGGGACCTCTTTCCATGCCTATGTGCTCTGCTGGTTCCAGATCCTGGACCTCTCAATCCTCCAGGCTTCTCTGTTTTCCTGCAGTCCTCTCTCATACATGGCAGGATCAATATGGCAGCTTCCTTTTCCTCTATGTGTGTCTGTCTCTCTCTGTGTCTCCATTTATATCAGACCCAGCAAGAGGGTGAAGATTCAGCCTGAATAAGGCTTCACTGACATAGTCTAATTGAAAGGGCCCCACACCCATAGGAATGGATTAGTTAAAAAACATAATCTTCTTTTTTTTTTGGAATTTATAAAAGAACTTGAAACTGTCAAAGTATATTTTCAGTTTTATTCAGAATAGTTGTACGACATTAGGCAAAAACTGTAATTTTGCTGTTTACATTATTTGGAGAATAAGTATGGTTGAAGAATATGTGTGGGTTCCAAGTAAACGAGGGAACTGCTATGTTGGTTTGATGTGTCAACTTAGCTAGACTACAGTTCCCAGTTATATATTCAAACTTTAATCCATGTTTTGCTATGAAAATATGTTTTAGATATTTAAAGTCAATAATTAGTTTACTTTAAGTAAACTTAATTATCAGTTTAAGTAAAGTAATCTGAGTGCTCCTAATTCACTGTTGAATGCTCTTAAAAGCAGAGTTGAGGTTTCCCTGAAGAAAAATAAATTTTGCCTGTTGACAACACACCATCCCTTACCCAATAGTTCCAGTTTATCCTTCCTGGTTCCTGCTTTATGGATTTCTGACTTACTTAGTTTTCTCCTAAATCATATAAGCCAATTTCTTGCAAAAAATCTCTTAATATATATCTCCTACTGGTTCTACTTCTCTGGTTCAACACTGAGTGATACAAAAATCATATCCTTTTATTCTTCCAAAACTTTTGGTTTGTTATTTTTACTTAAACCATCTATCTCTGTCCAACTAATTACTTTTGCTCTTATACTGTTGCTTTTTCAAGAAATTATCTGAATTGCCCCAGCTGTCTGGATTATGTATATATCTGAAAAGTTTATATAATTGTCATGGTGTTTATCAAGTCATATCTTAAATTTAGTCTACTCTTCTATCTGACCCAATGACTTGTTAACCAATATTGCAATCTTTTTTCATATATGCCCAGATTGTAGTGCAATATCTATTACTTGAAAGGTGCTTAACAAAAGTGTATTGAAAGAATGAAAAATAAAGCTAAAACATCTCAATATATCTAGATATTTATCTCTTTAATTTATTTAGATATATAATCCTTATAACTCCCACTCAAGTGAACTAAGAACAGAAACAGCATCACTTCAGAAGAATCAATTGAATTGATAAAATATACATGGAATAGTCAGTGTGAGATAAATACTGATAATGAAAGTCTTCTAGTCACCTCCAAGTGTTCCAGTGCTGTTAGTGTAGTCAATTGTAACAGTGGATAGTACTGAAATCCACTAGAAGGTTCTTTAGAGAGAAAGGATTGACTCAATGACTATATATCTTAATAAATACTGCATGCTGAAAAGAAGATATAAGACCTGTGTTGGAATAGGAATTGCAGGACGACAACTATAAAATCCAACTTTGAGACAAGAGGCCTAGTCAGATAAAAGAAGGGAATATGAAAGTAAAATAAGAAAGAAGACTCAAATTTATATAGTGCCTATTAAATGGCAAGATATTGGACAAAATGGTTAGACACATTCTCTCTCTTACATTCTCACTCACCCAAACAGCATAGTAATTTTTTAAATTTTCTTGTTTACTTATGATGAAAGAGGCTCAAAAAGCACAAGAAATGTTTTCAAATATTCACAGACTTTTCTTTGAATATTAGAGATGTTGCAGATTTATAGAAAAATCATAAAATACAGAGTTCTCATTTACTACCGTGTTATTAAGGCCTTGTGTTAGTGTGGTACATTTGCTACAATTGATGAAAGAACATTTTCATAATTGTAATATTAACTATAGTCCATGATTTAATCTAGGGTTCTCTGTTCTATGCATAGTTTTTTGTTTGTTTGTTTTGTTTTTAATAATATACTTTCACTCATTCTACACCACTCTTTTGGGAAATAGGGCCAAATCAGGGTAATGTAAAGTAAAAAAAAGTGTGGCAAACCAAATTTAGGACAACAGGACTGAGGGTACAAAAGTTTGTTTTGTTTTGTTTTTTATCATAAGAGTAGTGTGCATACATATTATGAAAATTTTACATGGAAAAATTCCAGAGAATCTTCTATCTCAGCAGATTCCATATTCAGCTAGAACCAAATGTCATGTAAAAAGACTGAGTAGTATGTTTAAATCAATATCAAATATTAGAAGATAAACAGATTACTTAAGATATAAAAATGTGTTATTATTGGGCATGCTGAAATCTGAGTGAATAGACCATAGAATTTGGACAGAGCAGGGTTCTGAAAGCATGTTATATAAATAAAAGAAATTCGTAAAAATAAGAAAAAAAATTAAAAGTTTACAAATTCAAAAAGATTGGTTTATAAGAAAGGAAACTGGGTTAAATACAGTTAAAGATGTTTCTTTACTAAAGCACAGGTTAGGAAGGGATGTTAAAGAAGCCTGTTAGAAGACATAAATTGAACACAACCTTTGAAATTGAATAATCATAAGTATAATCATAGTGGCTAAAGTTTATTGAAAGTTTATTTTGTGGCCCAACAGTGTGTAAGTGTTTTGTATGCAATAAATAAATGTTTAAAATTGCATTAAGTGGTAGTTATTATTATCCAAATTAACAGTTGAAGTAACTGAGACTTAGGTTAAGCAAATTGCTCTAGGTCACACAAGCAAGCAAATGACAAGTCCATGATTCAGATCAGTATGTAACTGTAGATCCATGTCCTTAAACTTTTAAACACATTAAATTATCATTTCATTCCTGGGATTATGATTTTATGAAGTAGAGTCAAGGCCTTGGCTCTTCCTATCAGAGATAATAACTCATTGCTTTATAGATGGACATCAACATACATAAACGGTGCTTTTATAATTAGTTTGTTTTTATACCAAGTAATCCTTTGTGCAATCCACCATAACTGGTAAGTATAGTATGACATGATGGTAAAGAACTCAAACTGTGGATTCAGATGCTGAGTGGGTGTTACAGAAATCACCACCTTGTATGAATCTGGAAAAATATATAACACTATCAAATATAAATATACTATCAAATATAAATATACTATCAAATATAAGTTTCCTCATTTTTGTAAATCCATGAAAATAGTCGCTTGGGGAAGATTATTTGAGATGATACATATAAAGCATTTAGAATATATATGTTATATTGTGAGCATATAATATATTTCTTATTATTATCCATTATTATTCCATAGAGTTACTTAATTATTTTTAAATAACATATTTTAATAAAGTCAAATGATTAAGAACTGCCTAGATAATGACAGAACAGACCACTTAAAATTTCCAGGTAGGGACTTCTACTTTTGAACAGTTATATAAGATTTAGTTAGACATATATGATTCATAAAATTGAATAATATAATTGAGTGAGCAATCTAGTGATCTTTATGTTCACTTAGATATTTAATATTGGATATTTGTAAGAATAAATAAATAATTCACCAACTTTTTTTTCTATTTTGGATGCCAAAACATATTATCTATAGCAACATAACGTGTCACACAAAAAGAAGAGTAAAACAAATATAAAAGTAAAGTGTTTGATGGTTTGAATTAAATCAAGAAAAGATAACTTAAAACTGACATCCTTTTAAAATGCCATTATGAAACAAAAATTCACAACAGGAGTTAGAAATGTCAGCTGCAAAGAATGAATTTTTTGCTCTTGTCAATGTAACAAAAGGCCTAAAGTATTGTTTTGAATACATTCAATCTTTTCGCATTTAAAAATATCTCAAGGTTTGTAAAATTACTATTATCTAAATTTAAAAGCATATTACATATATGCCTCTTATGCTCTCATTTTATCCATAACCCACAGGTATTTTGCATACTCTTTGGATTTTTGACAGGCATTGTTAATAGTTGAAAAAATATGCCTCAGGGTGAGGGATTTCTTAGTTTTCTTTTCTCTGAAAAAGGGGTATATGGAAAAAACATGTTCTCTTACCCTATGGGTTTATATTTTTCAGTGTTATGAAATTGTTGAATATGCTTTTTCCATTTCATAAGCATGGGAAGCTAAATCTGGAAACAACAGTCAACCTGCTGAGGATGGTAGAGAAGAATGATTGATATAATAATTTACTTGGTGATATTGTTGAGCTATTTCATTATTCAACCCTAAAATTGCCTTCTTTTTCATCCTTCCTATTAATTAAAATGATAAATTTACTCTATTTTAAACCATTTCAAGTTGTTTTTGTTTTTTGTTACTTGACCAAAAGCATCCTAAGTAATACTCTAGAAGACAACCAAATCTGGATAGTCTTCATCATTTCCAAACCGTTCTTATCCTTGTTACTTAGAACTCATGACCGTCCATAAGCTACACTCTGACAGCAGAATTATATCAGTATCTGATATCTGCACAGAAGATGAGACATCAGCAATTTTATGTGGATGTACATAATATCAGGATCCATGAAGCTTAGTGTTTTTTGGTGGTTGGATTCTCCCAGATTTTGATTTCAAGAATATGACAATGGGGATTTATGATTCAAAAACTGATGAAACTTGTTATTTTTAAAATATGGTGCCAGAGGAAAGAACTACATTCATGAGCTGAACAAGGGTAAATCTATTAGCTTGATCGCACACATATTTTGGTATCCCAGACATAAATAAAAACATAAACTGTAATAGATATATGGCACAAATGTAGCTAAATTTAACTTCATCTGTGTGAAAGCTTGACTGGTGACTATTCTGATATTATATAGTCTCACATACATTGTTTTATGGCAATAGCTTACTCACCCTCAAAAATTTCCTGTCATTGTGATCCCGTTATCAAACATATTTGATTTTTTGCAAGAATATAGAAATTCATTTGGTTTTTGTATATTAACTTCATATTATAAAAGTTGTTAAATTCACTTACTACTTCTAGTAGTTGTTTGATTCAGGGTAAAATTCTATTTTTTTCTGATACCTAATACTGCTTAGGAGAACATTGAAAACAGCCTTGTTTTATTTTCCTGAATGGTAACAGGGTTAATTCTTTATATGTGATATACAATATAATGTCAATAGACTAGTGTAATTGTTAGGTTCTTTAGAAAAACAGACCAACAGGAGGTACCAGTAAATATTATGAGATTTTATAAAATTGTTTCACACAACCATGGGAATGCATGAGTTCAAATTCTGTAGGGCAGGCTACAAGCCAGGAACTCTGATGAAGGTCTTCAAGAATTTTCCCAGGAGATGCTGCCTGCCTGAATTCTCTCTCTGACTGCTGAAATCACTTCTCCTTTTAAGGCCTTCAACTGTCTGGATGAAATGTCTGTCATTGTTGAAGGCAAACTCTTCAGTTGATTGTAGATGTAATCAGCCATAGATGTATTCAATTCACTGATGATTTAAGTCCATGGAATGTCTTCACAGTACAATTAGGCTAATGCTTGCTTGACCAAACAACTGGGCACCATTAGCTGGTCAAGTTGACACATAAGCCTCACCATCACAACTTGGTATCAAGATCAATCATTTTTAGTATTCTTTTCCCCTGAGAAATAGTAATTCATCCTACAGATAAAGTATTCCTTTATTTACTCCTCAGTTCTTTCATTAATTTTGCCAACCACTTCATCCTCTAATTCAGGTGTTTTATCATATATATTTCCATTTTCAGGGTAAGGAAACCAAATAATAATAGGCCAAATTTAAGGATACGATATATTTTTAAAATATATCTATCTCTTCCTTTAAGAAGAGAGTTTTCATTTAATAAATTATTAAAAGAATCACTTGGAACTAAAAGTAATTGATCTACCCAGATACCATGTTGTATATTTATTCTGTGTGCTCTTAAGAAAGCTACAGAAGAGAAAGGAGGCAAGATGGTGGCAGAGTAGGGAGTTCCAAGAGTCAGCTCATCTAGAAGCTATTTAAATTACCTCTTTCGTGGGCTCAGGAGACAAGAAGAGTACCCTGCAACCTCCTTGGAAGAACAGAAGGAGGAGGATGGCCATCTGCAGTGAGGTTTCATGAGCAGACCACTCTATGCTGGGGAGACCAGTGCCCATCTCCCACTGATGGGACAGGATGCCTCAGGAGCTAATCCCTGGCTGGAGTTGGAAGCTCCATTTCCCATAAACAGGGTTAGAAGAGATGGCCAGGCACTGTCATCAGCAATTGATTAGTAAGATCTGCTCTCTAAAATCCAATCCTAAGTACTACTAAAATTTGAACCTGTCCAAGTCAGAAAGAGGATGGTAGCCTCCAATTTTAACTCCTCCCCTGTCATGAGGGAAAGCAGGCAGGGCTGATTGAAAATTACAGTGACTTTCTTTTTCTTTTTTTTTTAAAGATTTTATTTATTTATTCATTTATCCCCCCCTTGCTGCTTGTGCTCGCTGGGTCAGCTAACCACGCCGTGCGGGCGGGCTTGCCTTCACCAGGAGGCCCTGGGAACCGAACCCGGGGCCTCCCATATGGTAAACGGGAGCCCTACTGATTGAGCCACAGCCTCTTCCCTACAGTGACTTTCTGGAACATAAGGACAGACTTCTTTACACCCAGGTCTGATTGCTGCCCCAGCCTGTACTCTGGTCCTGCCCCCAACAACAAGGAAGGTGGGCAGAGCTGTACCTGTCACTCTGGGCAACTGTGGTCAATTTTGGCAGTGTTGCTTAGACTATTACCCACAACTGGGGCTCCATCTTGGCCCCTGACAAGGAAGAAAGGTGGCCAGAACTGCATCAGTGTCTCCTGGCAACTGCAGTCACTTTTGGCCTGCACAGACTAGATTGTGGTACACACCTGCAGCTTCATCCGCACCCTGGCAGGAGAAGATGGGGTGTGCTTTGCCAGCAGCCAACCTTCCATGAGATGGTATCTCTGATAATACCTTGATCTGGACATTTTCCAACCTCAGCACTGCAAGCTTGTAGCCTAATAAATTCCCATCATAAAAGCCAACCCATTTCTAGTCCTCCCAGAAGCTTTTAGCAAACTAAAGCACCAATGTAAGGATATACTCATTTGGGGAGGATGGCAGGTAGGAAATGTATATCCATGTTCTGGGGCTGGGAGAAGGAAAGTCATTTAAGTCATCAACTTCTGTAGTAATAAGCCAATAAATAATAACTGAAGCATGAATTCAAGCACATTCTCTGGAGATGTTGTGGTGTAGATTTTTTAAATTAAATAATTATAATAATTCAATTCAGAAGGTGCATATATCAGCATGCATATATAAAAACTTCACGTTACATAACATTTCCCACAGCAGATGTGACTTGGGCAATCAAAGATAAAAACTGGAATAAAAGACTAATAACATCAACTATAACTTGTAATCCATGCATATGTGAATGAAAAAAAAGATTATTCAATAACTAATGCAGTTGATACATTTGAGAAAACTGAAAATGCTTGTACATTCTTTGATGATACATGGATATTGTATTTATCCTGAAGTGATGTTAATAAGACTAGTGGAGAAATGTAATGTGTAGAATTCTCTTTTAAGTATCAAGTGATCATTTTTAGTCAATTATTTCCTTTGTTATTTTCACAAAATAAATAAATTAGTCTCAAATAAGGCTTAATGTATTTTTATAAGGGGAGGTTTGCTTATTTATTTATTTATTTATTTATTTTGAATATTTGTTTCTCTTGCTCTGGCCTTTGGCTTTTTGAAAGGAATTGATGGAAGTTTTCATTTTATCCTCTTTTTAAATCAGAGAATGTGAACTGGAGAATTTGGGGAGCTAGATATTTAGATATTTATCAACAATTTAATTAAAGAGTGTTAAGACAAGATTGCTTAAATGAATGCAAAACTGCTTAATATGTCATAGGGCAATAAATTTTGAAGGTAGTTATTTTCACCAGGCAAAAATTATTAGCATCTTCACCAGACAGAAATACACAATAGTGACATGCGATTTCACTAATTTTACATCCTCTAGTCAATCATCTTACCATCATGGACTCAACTTTTCACCATGAATATTTAGGGAGCTAAGACAACTGAAGCTTTACCACTTCTTTCACGTGAATTTTGATTTCCCACCAGAAAGCCTCTATGCAATCACTTTAGATAGGGATGTGTTTCCTGTATGTCATATTCTGAGTTCTTTATGTTTGTATAGTTAAAGGATTCAGAAAAATCCTTTCCAGATTAAAAATGCCTTATTATTCTTGATATTTTGATTCAATAATCTTATTTGTATCACTTTTATTTTGTATTTCCATAGTCTTTATCTTTTCTGAAGGAATATGAAAGTCTACCACTAATTAGGAAAAAAGATGAATACATAAAGGAACATATGAAAAAGAAAACATATATATAGTTAAAAATTATATTACTTATGCAGTTTCATCCTATGCTTTTAATCCTTGACTTCCTTATTAGTTGAGTTATTATTTCCATTTTACAGATGAGGAAAAAAGGGATCAGAAAGTTAAAATGATTAGCTCAAATCATAAAGACATAAATGTGCAAGTATTTCAGGATGGCTCTAACAGCAAAATGCCTTGTTCTTCCAATCAATAACAAATTTTGAAGGACCTGTTGATTTATGTTGTAAATGTGGAACACAGATTACTGAAAAAATTCCTTATCTTCTTTTCATTTTTCTGGACAATGTTTTCTGATCTAGGAGAAACAGACGACAATATAAAGCCAATGTGGATATTATCATTTATCTTTCTGGATTTATTTTGTAGTAAGTTTACACTTTTTTTGAGTTAAGTTAAAAATGTTGATATATTGACTTATTATTTTTATTTTATGAAATAATCATATGGCATATGTATTTATATTAAAATATTTCTTCAGCTGATATTCAAAATATCATCCTTTGTCATTTAAATACTTGATCATTAATCTCAATATCTTTTTCAAATAAATTGCACAACTCTAATTTTTTAATAAAACATTTTAATATGGATTTTGGCAATTTGATGGATAATCTATCTTATGCTTCAAAACTAACATAATAATCTCATTTAATACGCTTTTAATATTATTTTAATGTAATTAATAATATTATTGGAGTCTTTCAGGGGTTCTTCAATTAACAAAATCCCACCACTACACCTGGTTTCTAAATAATTGAGAAAAGAACTAAATAGCAAATTGAAGGTGACATATCAGGGTTGTAGATTATAACATTGTGTGAAAAAACAAGGGTCTGCTAAGTGAACTCCTGAATGGGTAGATATATCCCATTTCTGGATGACACTGGACTTAGACCTTCTCTCCTCATGTAGGTAATCTTGGAGACAATGGAGGCAAGAAGGAGAAGTCATGCTAACTGCAGGAAAGCCAACCACCACATTTCCAAAATTTGTAGTAAATTGTCTACCCATACCCAAACACAGCTTGGGAGGTTCATACCAAGCTTTGGGAAACTTTCTTTCGATTGATATCAGGAGCTGTGAAAGTGCATTTATTTTTAATGCAATAGTTATTTATTGAGCTATATTATTATCATTGTAAGCATAATAAACTTCGTGCCATATACCTGACAAAGACTGGGAGCTGGATAGTCTATGGTAAGAGATATAAGAAAAGTCAAGGAGTAGTTAAGAAATTATCTATTATAAACCATTGCATGAAGCATAATCTCTTAAATAACCACACATATTTGCAAGGAGTTGTGAGCTTGAGTAGTATCCTAGTCTTCTTTAATGGGGATTTCCCTTTTATAAAAATAAATATTTGCTTATGATTTTTTTCTTCAAGTAAGTTGCAGAGTGTGTGTGGAAAATATGTATTTTTAATAAATAGGTTAGGATGTTTACTATAACTGTCAGGATGTTCTTAAGTAATCTCTGCAAAAATTACTCAATTGTCTTTTAATGAAGGTAAGTATATTGAAGACCCATCACTACTTTATTTTTTGTTTCTGACATACTTTCTCTGGTCTGATATTAGTTATTGTTTCCAAGGAGATTCCTCTTCTTTCTGGAACTCAAGAGGTACAGAGTTGATATTGTATACATAGTCATGGCTTCCAATAGTTAGATATTAATGCCCCCTATGATTTTATAATGAATTCAAATTTAGATACAAACAAATTACTATAAATAATATATTTATTTATGAATTCTTAAGGGGATATTATTTTATCAGCACTTACTACCATGATTAAGGCCATGAAAATTGAAACTTAAGTTTACCTTGTTTTTAAATGTCCTTTATGAAAAAGCCAGAATTGAGAATCTTAATTTCAGTTAGTTTTGATACTTAAATATTCTGTATTATTTTCACACCAAAGTTGGAGATATGATATTCTTGTTGACTCTTGTTTTGATACTTCCAGTGATCCATAATTCCCAGTTTTCATGCTTGTAAACAATCCCCTCACATTTTGACAGTAAGCTTGTTGATGTGACTGGCTTTGGTGAATGGGACACAGGCAAGAATGATATAAGCAAAGGCTCATAAGAGCTCTCATATTGGACTTGTCCTATATTAGTGTTCTTTATCAAAAACCAACTGCCATCTCACAAAGAAAATCAAGCCATCACAAAGAGATCCCTCACTTACAAGAGAACTGAAGTTTATGGCCAATTGCCCCAGATAAGTTCCCAGCTAAGTAATGAGTAAGCCATCTTGGAATTATATCCTACAGGTCCAATTCAAGATGTGCCAGCTTAGGCTGAGTAGAGTAGAGATGAAGTATCCCATCAAGATCAGCCCAATTTGCAAAGTCTTGAGCCACCAAATGTTAGACTGGAAATGTTATAAGGCAAGAGATAACGTATACTATTGATGGAAAATATAGAATATGACCTATATAGATGAATCACCGATATTAACAAAGAGAATCGAGACCTCAAAGAACTTTGGATAGTCTTTAGACAAATGAGCATGGCTGTTTAAGTCAGAAAGACATGGTTCATTTTGATAGCATAGTCCTTGCTAACTTTTTTACCTTAAACCATTCACTTAGTGTTTTTCAGTTTCACTTCCATCATGTGTAAGATGGAAAAATAATAATACTAGCAATTAACTTGCATGGGAATTGTGGGATTAAATGAAATAATATATATAAAAATGTACTCATCCCAATCCATGGCCCATAGATAGTAGTTTATAAATAGCATCAATGATAGTGGTGGTGATGATGATGATGACAGTATTATTTCCAGAAAATACAATTTCGATGTAGTGGGCATATTCATTGCTTTTTATAGATTTTCTTGATTCTGTATCACAGAACACTTTAATATTATTCAGTATTATTAAGTCATACTTAGTACTACTAAGCAGAGCAGAAACATTCTGCTTCTTTAGGGAAAAATATTGTAAATTAAAATTTCTCCTTTTTATTATTTATCCATCTTTTTCATGTTTTCTATGGCCTTCCTTCCAAATTTCTACACCATATCTGTGTAGAAATATACATAAATACCATAAATAGATTCATGTTAATTTGAAAGGTGAAATTTGTATCTACTTTGTCTTCTGTAATTAAGGATTTCTCATCACTGCTCACCATAGCATCCTTACTTTCTTCCCTTTATATCTATGCATATAAACTACCCAAGAATCCTACAGGCAAGAATCCATATGAAACAAAATGTTCTATGCTTTCAACTAAAGACCCTGGAATCCTTAGAATGCAATTAAGCCATAAGTTGGGGACATTATCAAAGAGAAATATTCTCTTTTCTCATATATATTCATTGCTGGATGTAATTTATTTTCTTTAATTTTAAACTTGATTTTCAGCTGTGCTTAACTTCAATTACTCTCTATCTTCAATTACTGGAAATCGTTTGATTTACTTTGTCAGGTGGCAAAAGATGAATTTACAGTATCAAAACACCCAATTTGTGGTAGTATATTGCTGAGGAGCAAATATATTTCTTAATTGGAAGTTGACAACTTTGGCACTAATTCGAACTAATCATTACTCACATTCACACTGGCTTCAATTTTCTTAAGTTCTATTATGTCATTAAAATACCATGACAATCTTCTCCACAGGTATGGAAAGCCCAGATGCTTGACTGTGGCAAACTTAATTAAAATAACAGCTGGATATTTAAACATGAAAAGGGGGAATTCAAGAGATGTTAGTGTTTATCAAGTTATCCAAATGAAAAGAATAGTATGGAAATGGTCTGGTTTATTATTATCTTCTACCAATGTTATTAAATGCTATTAAATTATCCTGTAGATGCTTGCTAAATCTTTACCCAAATTTTGATGAATGAAGTTAATTATATATATTTTTAAGTTATTTTAAAACAATTAAAAAATTAGAGTTTGTGGGTTTTTTTTTAATAATAAACTTTATTTTTAGAGAAGTTTTAGATTACAGAAAAGTTACATTAAAAGTATTGGGTAGGGAAGTGGCTGTGGCTCAATCAGTAGGGCTCTTGTTTACCATATGGGAGGCCCTGAGTTCGGTTCCCAGGGCCTCCTGGTGAAGGCAAGCCTGCCCGCACGGCGTGGTTAGCTGACCCAGTGAGCACAAGCAGCAAGGGGGGGATAAATGAATAAATAAATAAAATCTTAAAAAAAAAAAAAAAAAAAAAGTATAGGGTAGAACTCAATAAACCAGTCACAAATAAAGTGAATGAAACAGTCATCAAACAACTCTTCAAACTGAAAAGCTCAGGACCAGATGGTTTCACAGGTGAGTTCTACCAAGCATTCAAAGAAGATTTAATACCAATATTACTTAAGCTCTTCCAAAAAATTGAACAAGAAGGAATGCTACCAAACTCATTCTATGAAGCCAAATATCATCTTAATACCAAAGACAAATATAGCTATTACAAAAAAAGAAAACTATAGACCCATTTCCCTAATCAATACAAATGCAAATATCCTCAACAAAATACTTGCTAATTGAATCCAACAACACATTAAAAGAATTATTCATCATGATCGAGTGGGTTTCATAGCAGGCATGCTAGGGTGGTTCAACACAAGAAAATAAATCAGCATAATACACCACATTAATAAATCAAATTAAATAAAGTTATATTTTAAAATATAGTAATAGAATGGGTTTGGGGAAAAATACACCAAATGTATGATATGGACTATAGTTAGCAGTAAGGATTTGATGATATTCTTTCATAATTTGTAACAAATGTCTCACAACAATGCAAAGTGTTGGTGGTGAGTTGATGTATGGGATCCCTGTATGATGTTATGCATATGTGTTTTGCAAGTTCACAACTTTTACTATACCCTTATTGTTTATGTACATTCATGTATGAATGGTATACTTCAATAACATTTTTTAAAAAGTATATGGGATTCCCATTTTGTACCATACAATTTTATAGGATTTGACAAAATTTAAAATAGCCTGTATCCATTATTGCATAATCAAGCAGAACAATTCCAATGTCCTAAAATTGCCCTATATTCCATCTATTCTATTCTTCTCTCCCCCTCCCCTAACAACCTGTTGTAACGACTAAGTTTCAATTTTTGAAGAATAAGGTTCATAGTCACTTGCAATAATATTGAGGACTTAACATATTGGTCTGTTTTTCTGTTTTGTTTTGTTTTGTCTTGTCTTTTGTTTTTTGTATTTTTCCTAATTTATTCATTTTTATTTTTATTTTTTATTTTTTAAAGATACTTAGATTACATAAATGTTACATAAAAAATGTAGAGGATTTCCATATGCACCACTCCCTACCCCTCCCACACTTTCCCACATTAACAACATCACTCATTAGTGTGGTACATTTATTAACAATGGATGAACACATATTGGCGCATTGCTACTAAGTGTGGATTATATTTTACATTGTAGTTTAAACTTTCTCCCACACATTTTTGTAAGTTATGATATGATATATAATGGTCTGTATCAATCAGTGCAACATCATTCAGGACAATTCCAGTGTCCTGAAAAAGCCACCATATTACATCTATTTTTTTAAAAAGATGCTTAGGTTACATAAATGTTACATAAAAAATATAGGGGATTCCCATATGCTCCACTCCTCACACCTCCCACATTAACAACATCCTTCATTATTGTGGTACATTCATTGCAATTGATGAACACATTTTGGAGCATTGCCACTGAGCATGGATTAAATTTTGCATTGTAATTTACACTCTCTCCCACCCAATTCTGTAGTTTATGTCAAGAAATGTAATGGTCTGTATTTGTTGTTGCAAAGTCATTCAGGACAAATCTCAAGTCCTGAAAAATAATTTTTAATATTTTTATTAGTTTCTATTATATCAAATTTTAAAAAAATTTCTTTGTATTTAATTTATTTTTAAAACTATCATTATTATTTCATTTTCTTGTTAATTATATTTGGCTATTTTATTGGCTTCCTTTTTGAAGAAATTTTGGATCACAGAACGGTTACAACTATGGCAGGGGAGGATCATTCATTTGAGGTGTCAGTGATGGGGGATAATTTGGGGAAAAGCTCACTTGGGCATACATATAAAGCATAAAAATGTGTTCAGATGTTCTTGGGGCATTGTCATGGCAGGTGGAGATTCACACAATAACCAAAGGAATACCAAATTCCCACCCTGGGGAGCTCTGCCACATTCTCTAATGGAACGTTAAGAATCGCCTGAGTATAGGGGCAAAGACTAGCGAAAGAGGATGGTCCATTGATGGGCCCTTGATATTGATGACTGTGTTTATGAACCTTTACTCTTGAAATGGAAACTTAGGCTATTATTATTGGGTGCCTAAAAGTTGCCTCCTGGGAGCCTCCTTGTTACTCAAATGTGGCCTCTCTCTAAGCTCAATTCATCATATAAATACATTACGTTCCCCCAAGCATGGAACCTGACCCCTGGGGATGAACCTCCCTGGCACAGAAGGATTACTACCAAACACCAGCTAACAATGCAACTGGAAAAAGACCTTGACCAAAAAGGTGAAAAGGTAAAGACAAATGAGTTTATATGGGTAAGAAACTTCAAAGTGAGTTGGGAAGTCATCCCAGAGGTTACACTTATGCATGTCTCAGCAGGATCTCATTGATTGCCAAGGTAAATACTACACCAAATAGTGGGGCTCCTAAGGGTTCTGGAGACACTATAGTCAGGACAGACAGATCGGGAGTTTTGTCCTTTGCCAGTCGGCCCTACTTTGGAATTTATGCTTCCCAGGGTGACAGAGTTGGACTCAGTTGTGGTTTCCCTATGCATGGCTCTTCTGTTCTTCTATTTGAACCTATAATTAGTACTAGAGTTGGTGGGTGTACATCCAAGAGTCAAATCTTTGGGCTGCCCATGTGTCAGCTGGGCCTCAACGTCAAAAGACTTGCAACACCTGCTTTCCAGTCATTGGTCTCACCCAGGACAACTAACATGGATTTGATGATGGACAGCTACCATACCAAGAAACCAAAAGATCTACAACTGCAAACAAGAGAGTCCCATCCATTGGCCCTAATGGATCATAGCTCCCTTTCAAGTAGAGGTGGAATGGATATCACCATCCCAGAATCCTCAGGATTGGAGAATGAACTATGGACTAAAGTGGTCTTATTGGTATTCTATTATAGACTTATTATGATCCTAGCAATGAAAGAAATTATATCATTGATGTGGAGGCAGTGGCCACTGGAGTTTCTGAGGGCAGAGAGGGATAAACAGCTGTTTTCTTTTATTAGGCACTGCCTATGTTCTAGAGAAATTCTTTCCCCTCTAATTGAGAACATAGCAGTTCTCTCCAGGATTCAAGTTTAATATATTCTTGTTAATAGTTTGGGTCTGCAACCAATAAGACAACACACAATGACAAGATGAATACTTTCATATTCCATACATGCATGCCCCAGGTGCACTCTATCCCACATAGCCCCCCACCTCCAACACCCTACAACAGTAACCCTCCCTGCAATATTTTTCAATGGAACATTCCTACCATCGTAATTTTAACCACAGACCTGCAAATCCCCAAGGTTCACCTGTTCCTTCCTCAAAACTAACCCCAGTTTCACAGACAGTCCAACTCAACCCCTCCCACATATTCCTGCACCATACAACCCAATCACATCACTGTACCACTATAACCTCCATCCACTTCCCAACCACACCCTTCCACCTTACCATAGATTTTGTCCATATTGAACATTGGCTTAACACCTTCTACCACAATGTAAACCATTGACCATGGTTAGTAGCAATGCTTCAATATTTGTACATCATTTGTAACAAATGTACCATTCACATGTAAAATGTTATTAATAGGGGAGACTGGGAAAGGGGGAAGGCATTGGGTATATGGGATCCACTATATTTTCTATGTAATTTTTCTGTAACTGAAAGCTTCTTTGAAAATAAAGTGGAAAAAAAAAATAAGACACTGGAGGAACATATAGAAGAAATTGTCACTATACATAAAAGACAATTGACCTTACAGTGAAGAAAGACACAATGAATAAAAATTATATTTCTATTTTTGTATTTCATTTGCTATTTATTATTATTATTTTATTATTAATTTTATTTAGTTATTTTTCTGTCTTTGTTGATGCCTTTGTTTTGGATTGCAAAAGGGTCACAACTGTGACAGGGGAGGATCACTGGCACAGGATTTTGGTGATAGGGGGATGTGTGGGGAGGAGTGCACCTGGGGCTTGCTTCTATGGCATATGAATATGCTCAAGTGTTCATGGGATTTTGTCTCGGTGGGTGGAGAGCCACACAATAACTGAAAGAATATTGAATTCCCATCCTGGGGAATCTTGCTACATTCTCTAATACAGCAGCAAGAATCCCTTGAGTACACGGTCTGTGCCTAGCAAAGGAAGACAGACCATTATGCCAGGCCCTTGATATTGATGATTGTACTCATGAACCTTTTCTTGTGAAGTTGCAACATAGCTTAGTATTAAATATTGCTTAAGAGTTATCTCCTGAAAGCCTCCTTGTTACTCAAATTTTGCTTCTCTCTAAGCCAAACTCAGCATATCAATGCATTACCTTCCCCCCCAGAATGGGACATGATTCCTGGGGATGAGCATCCTTGGCACAGAGGGATTATTACCAAGTGCCAACTAGCACTGGAAAAAGACCTTGACCAAAAAAGGGAAATATTAAATACACATGAGTTTTTATGGCTAAGAGATTTCCAAGTGAGCCGGGAGGTAATTCCAGAGATTACACTTATACATGTCTCAATAGAATCTCATTGACTGCCACAGTAAACAGTGCCTCAAACAGCGGGGCTTCTAGAGGGCTCTAGAGACATCTAAATACTATAAACAGGGCAGACAATCTCAGGAATTTGGCTCCCTGTCAGTGGGCCACATATAGTATATATGCTCCCCAATGTAACAGAATTAGACTCATTTATAATTTCCCTACATATAGCTATTCTGCTCCTTTTATTTGAACTTATAATTAGTACTATACTTGTTAAATATATGTCTTAAATCTTCATTCTGTTCATATGCTGGTTGAGACTTGAATCTCAGCAAAGTTGCAATACCTACTTTCCAGTTCATTGGACTTACCCAGGACAATTAACAAAAGGATGTTCATGGACAATGCCCATCCCCCAAAACCAAGAGTATCTACAACTGCAAGCAACAACACAGTTCCATCCATCTGCCCCCTGGGATCTAAGCCCCCTCTCAATCAGAAGCAGAGTAGGCATCACCATCCCCATATCCTCAAGATTGCGGAATTAACAGTGGACTATAATAGACTTATTATTATTCTATTATAGACATATTATTCTAGCAATGGGAGAGCTAGTATCATTGATATAAAGGCAGTGGACACCAGAGGTTCTGAGGGGAGGGAAAGGGAAGAATAGGTGTAATATGCGGGCATTTTCAGGACATTGGAATTGTCCTGCATGACATTGCAATGATGGATTCAGGCCATTAAACATTTTGTCTAAATCTATAAAATGGAGGGGCAAAGTGTAACATATAATGTAAACTATAGTCCATGGTTAGTAGCAATGCTTCAATATGTGTTCATCAATTGTAACAAATGTAGCACATTAATGAAAGATGTTGTTAATGTGCAAAGTGTAGGAGGGGGAGGATGTGGGGCATATATTAATAGCTATACCCTATATTTTTAATGTAATTCTTATGTAATCCAAAGTTTCTTTAAAGTTTTTTTTAAAGTAATTTTGTTTAAGAAATTCTATAACATCCCTAGATCACATATTCTCCCACATGTTCTTCTCATAAATGTATACGTTTCCTTTTCATGTCAAGGTCTCTAATCCATTAAAGAGTACCTCTGTGTGAGGTGTTGAATAAGGATTCAGTTTTATTTTCCTCCATAATAACAAGCCATTTTTTCCAACTCCATCTGCTAAACAATCTGTTCTTTCCCACTGATGTGTAGTACTCCCATTCTCATTTATTAAATATGCTACACACATGGAATATCCCTGAATTCTCTGCTCTATTCCATTGGTAGATTTGTCTGACTGTACCAATTCCAAACTGTGTTTACTAATATACCTTTAAGATATATCTTACTATGCAATAGGGTAAATTCTAACTTTTTATTAAAATTTTTAAAGGTTTATTTAGTAATAGGGCAAATTCTACCTCTTTATTAAAGTTTTTAGAGGTTTATTTAGCTATCCACAGACTTTTATTCTTCCAAATCAATTTAAAAGTAAGTTTATTAAGTATAATTCAGTTTTGACGACACTGAATCTATAGATTCATTTGGGAAGAATAAATATCTTAATATTTTCATGCCATGCAAGACCCTGGAATATCTTTCCATTTATTAAACTCATCTTCTACTATAGATTATTTCAATACAGTTCAAAAAATAGAAAAAAGTATACGGGATTCCCATAAAACCCACCTCCTCCCCTTCCCAGATTTTTCCCTAAAGATAGCATATTACATTAGTGTGGTACATTTATTACAACTTATGATCCAATATTGAAACCTACATCCACAGTTTACTTCATGGTTTACACTTTGCACTGCACAGTTTTATAAGTTTTGACAAAATGTGTAATGGCTTGTATCTGCCACTATGTTATCATGCAGAACAATCCCAATGTCCAAAAAATGCCTTATGTTCCAACTATTCTTCCCTCCTCCTCCCCTCAGAACTTCTGGTAATCACTGTCTTTATACCAATGTTGCAAGTTTTTCAACTACTACACTAATAATGTCTGTTTTGGTTTGTGGTTGTACTGCCCCCTTATGTCTGTTCATTTCTCAATTTTGAGGCTTTTGGGATGATGCTGCCTCCTCTGCTTCAGATTGGGAGAGGTCTGAGATCTTATAGGGCAGATGGAGGGAATGTTTTGTTTTTAATTGTAGATATTCTTTTTTGGGGAGAATGGGACTTGTCCATCATCATCATTTTGTTAGTTGCCTTGGGCAAATCCATATAAGTAGACAGCAGGTATTGACATCATTGGAAGCCTAAATATAATTTAGACTTCCAATGGGTCATTCCAATATTTAGTCTTCCAATCCATTAACATGGAATATTCTTCCATTTATTTAAGTTTTTTTTTTAATTTCTTTTAGTAATGTTGCACAGTTTTCTGTGTAAAAGTCCTTTACATCCTTAGTTAAGTGTATTCCTAGATATTTGATCCTTTTAGTTGCTATTGTAAATGGATTGTTTTCCTTGATTTCCTTCTCAAATTCCTCATTATTAGTGTACAGAAAAGCTACTAAATTTTTGCATGTTGGGCTTATATCCTACCACTCTACTGAACTCGTATATCAGTCTAAAAGTTTTGTTGTAGATTTTTTGGGACTTTGTACCTATAAGATCATGTCATCTGAAAATAGTGGAAACTTTACTTCTTCCTTTCCAGTTTGTATTCCTTTTATTTGTTTTACTTGCCTAAGTGCTCAAGCAAGTACTTCTAATACAATTTTAATTAAGAGTATTAAGAATGGGCATCCTTGTCTTGTTCCAGACTTTAGAGAGAAACGTTTACCCTTTCCCAGTGAATATGATGTTAGCTGTGGAGTTTTCATATATATCCTTTATAATGTTGAGGAAGTTTCCTTCTATTCCTATTTTTTGAAGTGTTTTTTTTTTTTTTAAATCAAGAAAGGATGCAATATTTTGTTGAATGCTTTTTCTACATTAATAGAGGTGATCATGTGATTTTTTGCCTTCAATCTTTTAATATGGTGTATTACATTAATTGATTTTCTTATGTTGAACCACCCTTGCATACCTGGGATAAAACCTATTGGATCATGGTGTGTAATTCATTTGATGTGTTGTTGAATACGATTACCAAGTATTTTATTGAAGATTTTTATATATAAGTTCATTAAAGCAATTGGCCTGTAATTTTCTTTTCTTGTGGCATCTTTATGTGGTTTTGGTATTAAGATGATTTTGGCATCATAGAATGAGTTATGCAATGTTGTCTCTTTTCCAATTTTTTGGAAGAATTTAAACAGGATTGGTATTAGTTATTTCCAGAATGATTGGTAGAATTCAACCATGAGGTCATCGGTCCTAAGCTTTTCTTGGTTGGGAAGTTTTTGATGACAAATTCAATCTGACTACTTATGATTTGTCTGTTGAGTTCTATTTCTTCTTTTGTCAGTGGAGGTTAATCATGTGTTTTGAGAAATTCCTCCATTTCATGTAAATTCTCGATCATGTTGGCATATAATTTCTCAAATATCCTTTTATGATACTTTATTTCTGTGGTATCAGTGGTGCTAAACCCTCTCTTGATTCTGATTTTATTTATTTGCATCTTCTCTCTTTTTTCCTTTATCAGTCTTCTTAAGGGTTTGTCAATTTTATTAATCTTCTCCAAGAAACAATTTTGGGTTTTGTTAATTTTTTTCTAGTGTTTTTTAATTCTCAATTTCACTTAATTCTAGCTAGGTGCACAAAAATTTATGATTATTCTTTCTTCTTGGATAGTTTATGGTTTTAGTGACAGCTCCTTTTATAGTAAGAATATGCATTTCCTGTTACTTTTCTTTTCTTCCAGTAAATAGTTTACTTCCTTCCTTCACCATTTTCTTTATTTTCAGACTAGGAAGCTCCTGTGGTTTGACATATCTTTTGCCACAGAAAAGTTTCTTGGACTTCTATGGCAAGGGGAGAAGAAGATGCCTGAATTGTGTTGTAACCGTGAAGCTATTTACGGCTTGTATTATTTTTGGTGGTTTATAATACTTTTCTCTCTTCAGAAAGGTAATTGTCTTGACATTTTCTTTAAAAGGAAGATAATATAAAGATTTTTTAAAACTTGTAAAATAAAAGAAATCCTACCACTTACAGGACATCTGATTTTCTTTTATTTTGCAGGTTAAAAACTAAACCAAACAAACAAAAACCACTATTTTTTCTTGGTTTAGTGAGCTTTTTGTGTAGACTGTTTTTAACCTATTACATGGTATTTGCTTGAACAGCCAAGAGAACTAAAGCATAGTCCCTAGTAATGGGATACTATAAAATTAAATTTCAGTTTATATCTATTCATTGCTATCTTTTCTCTTTATTCCTCTTTCCCTATATATATGTATATATATATATACACACACACACACACACATACATATATATATATATACAAATACATATATAATAGTTTTTGTAAAGAGAAGTGATAAATTGAAGGATTTCAAGTATAAAGGTTGTTTCAAATAGGAAAATATATTATGTTAGTTTAAATTTGGTAAGGGAAGTAAAATGGAAATATTATTTCCATGGACAAAAGTAAACTATATAGAATTCCATATACTAAGGAATAGCTTTTTCAGGTTCATAGGTAGATGATAATTAGCTAGATAGAAATTGTAACTATCAAATCTCTATGGTAATTAATTTCTATTGGAAATTAAGAGTGATATACCCAATTAAAAAAAAGATATCAATAATTGCTAACTTTGAAAATATACCACCTTTGTCTTGTTTAACCTCATATCGAGGGTGTAATGGTGAATTTTATGTGTCAATTTCTTTAGGACATGGTGTCCAATTGATTGGTCAAATATTTGTCTAGTTGCTACGATGGAAGCATTTTGTAGGGGATTAGCACCTAAAATCAGGTGACCTTATGTAAAGGATATTGCCTTTCATAATGTGGATGGGCCTCATCCAATCAGTTGGATGTCTTAACAACAAAATGATGTTTGAATTTCAGATATACTCATGGAATTTAGTTTTTTTCATATGTAAATAGCATTGCTCACTTTTACTTCTGCATTTGATATAAAATAACAACTTGGGGGCAATGACTTAGAGTAAGCTTTGACCTCCAATACCAAAATTGGAGATAATAAATGTTGTCACAATTGTTTTCACGGCATGCACTCACTTGGGTTTTCTTCCCTTCTTGCTTTATGTCCTGATTCATAAATGATAATAATTCTACATACCTGAGGAGAGTCTCCTGAAATATAAGACAATTAAAACCGTACATGAAAGTAGGGATTTTTTAACAAATGAGAGTCAGTATCATCAGATATGTATTAACAGAACCTGAGATATATACAAGAACATACTTGGTGAACATCAGTTTTTTTGCTTGGTGCTTTCTTGGAAACTTATCTGGAAATCCTTAGTTAATATCTCATTATAGGATGCGCAATGTCTTGACCTCTTGGAGCTCTTTGACCTTGACATACAATACTGAAACAGGGAATACGCAGAGTCAACATATCATTCTTAGGCTTTGAGTATTCATCAAACATTGAATATGCTTTTTTGAGGTTGTTTAAATAATGTTAAGGTCACCTTCTACAGTTTTTAAAGCCTTTCCACCATGTTTTCAAAATTAGCCTATTTTTTTTTTTTTTAACTTCACCATAATAAATTGTCTTGATAATGATTAGTGCTGTGTTTGGCAAACGATTACTGAGCAGTTAACTCTTTTAATTAGACCATTAATGAGATTTTAACTCATGAGTTTAATTACATGGTAGATCATTTAGGTTACTGGTTTCCTTTTTCATTCTGGAAAACTCTTCTGAAATATCATTTTATTTTTCAAAAGAAAGTTAATAAGAATGAAAGGATGTCCTTAATTTATCTGTTAAAACAAATTAATAAATCAAAACACATGTTCAAATAACTCTAGGTGAGTAGTATAATTTTTGGAAATAACTTTGCACAAAAATATTTCACAACAAAATCAGTGCAGAAAAAAGACCTAATCCTCCCAGAGAAGGGCCAAAGAAAATTAAATCTGATTTTAAACACAACCTGACACAGAATTCAGGGTATATAAAATCAGAAGCAAATTCAAGCTGGAAAAAAAATACTATATCAGTTTAGATTTCTTTCTAAGCTTATAGCTCTTAAGTTAATATTTATATTTTATAGTATATTGAGTCATTCTTAGATGTGATAAGTTGCCAAGAAGGCAGGGTCTATGTCTAGTCTGTTGATCTTCCATCTGTAGCAAATAAGATGATACATAGTGCATAGTGGTTACTCGGTATCTATTAACTTATCAAGCACATACTTGTTTGATGACTAATTGAATAACTAAAGGATTCTACACACATGTTGTAAGAAAACTTCTGTATAATTTCTGAAGATGTTTTATGTTTCAGTGTTATTGATATTATTCAAACAGCCATATCCCTACAGATTTTGTAGCTTTATAATGTAATCTAGTTGAGAAAATTATTTCGAATAATTTTATATAGCTGCTATATGATTAAAATCAAGCTTTCAAAGAAATCAATACCGTATATTTATATAGTACTGATATTATTATGTGCATTTTATAGATTGACAAACCAGTCTTTTCATTCCAAAATTAGACTCTTTTTACTCATATATTTGTTAAGAAAACTTGCATATTGCCTGATGTATTTTTATGTACATATTGTTTATGTATATATCCATATATACATTAAATTTCTATATAGTTGTCTAATAAATGTCCTTTCTGGGAAAACACGTCATTTATAGAATGGATATGATCATAAAGACCATAAATTGACCCTTCCTTATCTTAAAATCAATGACAAACATATCTCAAGGAATTTAAATGATTTGCTTGAATTTATTTGGCAATTTAGTAGAAAAAAATAGAACTAGAAAGAAGATCTTCTTTTTCTACCATACCACACTTTTTCTTCCTTTACCTAGTTGAGGGTCTCATGGAGGCTATTTTTCTTTCCTTTCTTAAAAACTATTAATGCTGTGTACTCCATAATGTTTTATAATAAAAGTAAACATTTATTTTAACTAGGTGTTTGTATGAAAAATGGTATTTAAGAGGAAAATATTAATGATTCTCTACTTATATACTTTCAGTAAGTATTTATTTCAACATTAATAAGTATTATTATATATTATCCTATATTTAGGTCCCTAATTGTATAGCTCACTGTATACAAACCAATGTCATTTACTGCTCTTTCTCATTTTAATTTTACTGTTATTCATTTGCTTCCCCAATACATCTGATGTACTTAATTTCATTAATTAATATACCTTATTTCATTTATTATAAAACATCAATTTTCTTTGACTGGTGGAAATATCTCTAATACCTTCTCAAGGATTCTGGTTATTTTGAAAATCTATTGACTTTTACATAAAAGATATGCCTGTATTCCACAAGGTTTGAGTTGTGAGATATTTTCAAAAGTATCTCTAATCTCCACTCATCTCACATTCTCTCCAACAGAAATCCAAGCAGTCTATTCTTTATAAAATTCTGATTGAAATCATATCTGTTTTAGCAGGTTTACTATGCTAAGAGTTTGGAAATTTCTGATCAAAATAGCTATCAAAATGCAAAATATTACTGTCATTGTTCTTGAAAGGTAAATAGGAATCATCCATGGGCTTTGTACACAGCCCTCCAGTCACCGTGATCTGATCTGCTCAGTGAACCTGGTTTTCCATTGATTAAATGTTCTTATCTCTATTGCAGAGTTAATCTTGTGTGACATTCTAGTTTTTATTTTATCTTCTTTACACAGTCTCCTTCAGGCTCTACAAATTTGAGTAAATTTTAAAGGAATCACAAACCAGAAGCCATCTTTTCCTTCTCAACAAGTTGTTTTTCATAAAACACTCTGTAAGTCACAGAGTTCTCTGTAGACACAGAATTATTTTTCTTCAAGAATTGAAAATGACATTAAGGTAATAAAAAATTCACTCTCCCCCTTAGGACTACTATTTCAACTAAATAATCAATCAAGACATATATGTGATGGGCCAAGGTCCTTTTATAGAATGGAGTGGGGAGAGGAGCAAAAGAGTGAAAGAGTTCAACAGGTGGCCATGTTTGATATTTCTTGTTATAAAATAGCACATTTATTGAAGACAATATAACATGAAACATATTGCATAACTGTAGAATTAGCTTATACTCACATTAATTTATACTATATTATATATCTAGTTAATGCTTATTTACCAGAAATATATAATAAAAGTAAAATAGTCACTAAGAGGTTGGCCTTTAAATTTGGATAAAATTTATTGCCACATAAATTTCATAGAAATTAAAGTGTACCGCAATAAACCCCAAGGTACTTTGCCTCAGCATTGTATATCACCGAGAGTCAGGCTGGAAAAGTTCATTGAGCATGACTTCTTGGCTCTACCAAGTTATTAGGTAAAGGAGATATGTTTTTTTGTTTGTTTGTTTTTTTTTTATTATGGGTAAAAATCAAAATTCTCACAATACATACAAACATTTGCAAAATGATATATAAATATATATGCATATATGTGTATTTGCTTACAAAAATGTTATTTATATATATATATATATGCATATATTTTAAGAGGTGCTTAGATTACCTAAAATATTACACGGAACCCACTGGGATTCCCATGTTGCCCACCTCCCACACCTCCCACCACATCCCACACAAACATCTCCCACAGTGTGGCCCACCACCCTCAATGAACTTACACATCCTGGAGCCTTGCCACCAACCATAGACCACAGTTCACACTGTAGACCACACTCTCTCCCACTCAGTTATGAGTGGTGTGTGCTGATTTAAAATGGCCTACATCCATTGCCACAACAGTACTCAGGACAACCTCCAACTCCCAAAGAAGCCCCTGTATTTCAACTGCTCATCCCCTCCCTACCCAAAAACTGTCAAGTGGCCACTGGCTCCACCTCATTGTTATAATTTCTTGCATTGCAAGAATCACCTTATGTGAGCAAGAGAATACCATCAAGTCCACTTTAGTCCATAGTTCTTCCCCCAATCCAGAGGCGACTGGGATGGTGATGTCCACTCCAACTCCAAGTGAGAGAGGGCTTATATCCCATGGATATGGTGGGTGGGATGATCCTGCCTGCAGATGCAGGCCCTCTCCATTCCCTGGGATGGCCATTTCCCATCGTTGTCTCCTCACTTAGTGACTTGGATGAGTCCATTGAGCTGTAGGGTAGGAGTTACAGCTCCACCTAGATTTCATGCACACCTGGCACATAGGTAGGTGGGAGGCTCCAGTCTCTGGAAGTATACCTAAGAAACTCCAGCATCACATGTAGGTTTGAATAGAAGGGACTGGTGAACCATGTGCAGAGAGGACTTATTTGAGTCTAATTCTGTCACTCTCAGGAGCACAGATTCCAAAATAGAACCCACTGATAAGGCATCAGTCTCTGGGGCTATCCCCCCTTATATAGGACCAGGGTGTCTCGAGAGCTCTCAGGAACCCCACTGAGTGGGGTGATAGGCACTTAGATGTTCTATGAGCTCCTACTGAGGTGTGCGTAAGAGTTACCTCTGGGATGACCTCCCGACTCTCTTTGAAGTCTCTTAGCCACTTGAACTCATTTGTCTTTTCCATTTCCCCCTTTTATTCAAGGTCTTTTTCCAGTTGTGTTGCCAGTTGGCACTTGGGAAAAGTTTTCAATTAGCAATAATCGTGCCTCGGATAAACCTCATTGGCTACGATACTGCCACTGCGCAAAAGCTGCCAGTTGGCACTTGGTATTAATCCCTCGTTGCCAGGGAGGCTCATCCCCGGGAGTCATGTCCCACGTTGGGGGGAAGGTAATGCAATCATATGTTTAAGATATGTTTAAGTTGTGTTTATGGCAATCTCTCTGTTCTGTGTATATGTTTAAGTTGTGTTTATGGCAATCTCTCTGTTCTGGTTGAGGTACTATCAGGTCATTGTAAAACCATATAAATGTTGCTAATCCTTTAACATCCTTAGAAATATAGCTTAAACAGCTAAAAAGTAACTAGTAATGGCAAAAACAGCATTTAGTAAGCCATATTATCTAACTCCAACTTCAGAATCCCAGGAAAGGATTTCCTCTACATCATCAGTGCTACAGCATGCAGCATACAATTGCAGTTGCATTTTAGCTAAATAATGAATAGTAAGAACAACTACTTATCTTCTGCTCTAAAACGGACTGAGCGTGACACTTGATAATAAGGTTATGTTAGTTAAATATTAGCTAGACAAATAATATGAAAGATGATATATACCATACATACATGTACAGTATATTCACATACATACATACATACATACATATATACATAAATTGGGCAGTTTATTCACAATAGAATGAGCAGAAAATAATGTTTCAGAATGTAGCTGCTTCAGACAGCACATTACTCTAAAGTATTAATAGTGAAAAACTCTCATTGAATTCTAAAGTACAGAAATTGTATCGACCAAATTCTCTGATAGCATTATAATCACATAAATAAAGAATGCAGGTATTAAAAAAAATGCTAGCTAACTAGAAGGATATAACAAAGAAACTGAACTAATTAATTGTTGAATTAAGGAGGAATTAGAACTGAAAAATAGTCAGTGGCTTAGAGCCATGTATCCCAGAAAACCAATTAGGGCCCACTGGCAAAGCACTAAACTCCTGAGCAATCTGCCCAACTATAGTGTCTGGAGGTCTCCAGAGCCCTCAGGAGTCCTTCTGTTTGGGGTAGTATCTACTTTGGCAGTCAATGAGATCTTGCTCAGAGGTGCATAAGCAAAACCAGACATCTCGACTCACCTTGATATCTCTTAGCCATATAAACTCATTTGTCTCTACTTTTCCCCCTTTTTGTCAAGGATTTTTTCTAATTACATTGTTAGTTGGTGCTTGGTAGTGATCCCTCTGTGCCAGGGAGGCTCATCCCCGGGAGTCATGTCCCATGCTGGGGGAAAGGTAATGCATTTACATGCTGAAGTGGGCTTAGAGAGAGGCTACATTTGAGGAACCCTATAATACTAGGGTAAGTTTCCTTTTCAAGTGGAAAGGTTCATAAGGACAGTCATCGTTATCAAGGGCCCATCAATGGACCATTCTCCTTCACTAGTCATTGCCCCCATACTCAGGGAATTCTTGCAGTTCCATTAGAGAATGTGGCAGAGCTCCCCAGGGTCAGAATTCAATATTCTTTTGGTTATTTTGTGAATCTCTACCCACTGTGGTGATGCTCCATGAACATCTGAACACATTTATATGCCTTATATGTATGGCCAGGTGAGCTTCCTCCCATGTATTCCCCATCATTGACACACCGCACCAATGATCCTTCCCTGCCACAGTGGTAACCCTTCTGTAATCCAAAACCTCTTCAAAAATGGAGCCAATAAAATAGGCAAATACAATTAATAAGAAAATGAAATAATAACGATTGTTTTAAAAATAAGAAATAAAATACAAAGCTATTTAAAAGGATAAATTTTTTTTTTAAAAATTTGTATAATAAAAAATAATGAAAACGTATTTTAAAAGTTTTTTTTTTTTTATTTTGTTTTTCTTCACTGTAAGAACTGTTGTCCTGTATGTACAATGACATTTTCATTCATTTACTCCCCTGGTGTCTTACTTTTTTCATTTTGTCTTCTCTTCAGAGAAATTTTAGGTTACAGAAAAGTCACATGCCAAATACAGGGGACTCCCATATACACAACATCCTCCCCCTTTTCCCCTTCACCTATTAATTACATTGTATATGTGGATGGTATGTTTGTTGCAACTGATGTACAAATATCAAAACATAGATACTAACAATGGTCAATGATTTACATTATGGTTTACATTTTGGGCCCTACACTTTTATAAATTTTGATGAAATTTAACATGGCCTGTATCCATCATAGTAAGATATATAGAACACTCCCATCACCCCCAAAGTGCCCCCTGTTCTATTTATTCTATTCCTACCTCCCTCTCACCTTGGGACCCATGGAAACCACCAGGATTCACTCCTTGAAGGACAAGATACATAGTTACATGCAACAATACTGAGGGCTTGACACACTGGTGTGTCTTCCCCTATTAGGCACTGCCTATGCTCCCACCCCTCTATTTGAAAATATAGTGGGCTTCCCCAGGATAGGAGTCCATCACCTTCCTGCTCATTATGTTGGTCTTCTCCCACTGATGTAACACACTATGACAAGATGAACACTCACATGCTCCTTAGAAGCCTGCCTTCACTTGTTATATTGTCAAGAGAGCATTCCCAACATTTTAGAGTCAACCACGTACCCAACCATCCCCAGTGTTCACCTACTTCCTCCTCCAACCTTCCCCACAGTTTCATGGACAGTTCAACCCACCCTCCCCACCACAGCCCCTTGACAAACCAGCAAACCCAACCCAATAGTATCACTGCACCACTGCCATGCTCCTCCACTGTACAACTACACACTTCTACCTTATCATAGGTTTTGCCCATATGGGCATTGACTCACAAACTTCTCCCTTTCTATTTCCCGTGAACCTTTCTTCCAGACAAGAGCTCTGTGTGTCTGCTCAATTTGCTTAATTCATATCAGTGAGGTCATGTAATATTTGTCCTTCACTGCCTGGCTTGCTTCACTCAGCATAAAGTCCACAGATTCATCCATGTTATCCTGTGTGTTAATACTGTATTCATTCTTACAGCTGAGTAATATTCCATTGTATGTATATGCCACAATTTGTTTATCCATTCATCTGTTGAAGGGCATTTCGGTTGATTCCAGCTTTTGGCAATAGTGAAAAATGTGGCTATGAATATTGGTATGCATATATCTGTTTGTGACCCTGCTTTCAAATCTTCTGGGTGTATACTCAGCAGTGGAATCGCTGAATCATATGGCAGTTCTATAGTTAGTTTTCTGAGGCACCGCCATACTGTCCTCCACAATGGATACAGCATTCCACATTCCCACCAGCAGTGGATGAGTGTTCCCATTCCTCCACATCCTCTCTAACACTTGTAGTCGTGTTTTCTTTTCAATAGCCACAAGTATAATGGGTGTAAATGATATCACATTGTAGTTTTTATTTGCATTTCCCTAATAGCTATTGATGTTCATTATCTATATGTGTGCTTTTTAACCACTTGCATTTCTTCTTTGGAGAACTGTCTATTCAAAATACTTGCCATTTTTTTTAAATGGGTTCCTTATCTTTTTATTTTCAAGGTGTAGGATTTCTTTATATATGCAGGATATTAGACCCCTATCATATATGGTTACCAAATATTTTCTCCCATTGATTAGGCTACATTTTCACATTCTTGGAAAAGGTGAATCCTTTGAGGTGCATAAGTTTTTAATTTTGAGGAGAACCCATTTATCTTTTTTTTTCTTTCACTGCTTATGCTTTGGGTGTGAAGTTCATGAAACCATTCCTTACTATAAGATCCTGTAGATGCTTCCCTACATTATCTTCCTAGGTCTTTATGATCTTGAATCTTATATTTAGACCTTTGATCAATCTTGAGTTAGTATTAATATAAGATGTGAGGTGGTGTTCCTCTCTCATTCTTTTAGATATGGATATCCAACTGTCCAAGCACCATTTTTTGGAAGAGGCCATTCTCTCCCAGTTGAAAGGGCTTGGTGGCCTTTTCAAAGATCAGTTGACTCTATATGCAATGATCTATATCAGAACTCTCAATTTAGTTCCATTTGTCAGCATGTCTATCCTTGTACCAATACCATGCAGTTTTGACCACTGAAGATTTGTAGTATTTTGTAAAGTCAAGTAGCATGATTCCTCCAATTTCATTTTTATTTTTCTAAACATCTTTTGATATTTGAAGCCTCTTGTCATTCCCAATAAATTTCATAGTTAGCTTTTCCAATGCAGTAAAAAAATGTTGTGGTTATTTTTATTGGGATTGCATTAAATCTATAGATCAGTTTGGGTAGGATAGACATCCTAATGATATTTAGTCTTCCTATCTATGAACAGGGGATAGTCTTCCATTTATTTAAGTCTTTGATTTCCTTTAACAGTGTTGTATAGTTTTCTGCATATAAGCCATTTATATCTTTAGTTAAATTTATTCCAAGTTATTTGATTCTTTTATTCACTATTGTAAATGGGAATTTTTCTTGATTTCCTCCTCAGATTGCTAATTATTGGTGTACAGAAATGCTACTGAGTTTTACACATTGATCTTATAACCTGTGGCTTTACTGAACTCATTTATAAGCTCTGGAAGCTTTGTTGTAGATTCCTCAGGGCTTTCGATGTATAGTTCATGCTGTCGGCAAATGTGAAATTTTTACTTCTACCTTTCCAATTTGGATGATTTTATATCTTTTTCTTGCCTAAGTTCTCGAGCAAGTACTTCTAACAAAATGTTAAATAAAAGTGGTGAAAGAGGGCCTCCATGTCTTGTCTCAAAGAACCAACTTTTGATTTTGTTTATTTTTTTCTAGTGATTTCTTATTTTCAATTTCATTTGGTTCTGCTCTAATCTTTGTTATTTCTTTCTTTCTACTTCCTTTGGGGTTAGTTTGTTGTTCTTTTTCTAATTCATCCAGGTGTTCCATTAGGTCTTTGATGTAGCTCTTTCTTTTTTTTTAAATATAGACATATAGGGAAGCGGCTGTGGCTCAACCAGTAGGGCTCCCGTTTACCATATGGGAGGCCCCGGGTTCGGTTTCCGGGGCCTCCTGGTGAAGGCAAGTCTGCCGGCACGGCGTGGTTAGCTGACCCAGCGAGCACAAGCAGCAAGGGGGGGATAAATGAATAAATAAATAAAATCTTTAAAAAATAATAATAAATAAATAAATAAATATAGACATTTATTTCTGTGAATTTTCCTCTCAATACAGTTGTTGCTGAATCCCATAGGTTTTGATACATTGTGTTGTCATTTTCATCATTTCAAGGTAGTTACTGATTTCCTCCTTGACCCACTGTTTGTCTAAGATTTTGTTAACTACCATATCTTTGTGCCTAATCTGGTTCTCTGCCCCTTACTGATTTCCAGCTTCATTTCAGAGAAATTACTTTGTATAATATCAATATTTCCGAATTCATATAGAGCTGTTCTGTGGTCGAACATGTGATCTATCCCAGAGAATGATCCATGTGCACTCATAAAGAATGTATATACCTCTGTATTTGGAAAAATAATTTCCAGCCATTATTTCCTGTATATATCTATTAGGTCCAGATCGTCTAATGTATTATTCAAAGTCTTTGTTTATTTATTGATTCTTTGTCAAGATGTTCTGTCTAATGGTGATAATGGTGTATTAAAGTCCCCCACTACAATTGTACAGACATCTATTTCTCCACTTAGTTTTTCCAGTGTTTGTCTCATGTATTTTGAAGTACCCTGGTTAGGTGCATAAATATTTATGATTGTTCTTTCATCTTGAAAGATTACCCCTTTTACTAATATATAGTGTCATTCTTTGACTCTTACAATAGTTTTGCTCTAAAGTCTATTTTGTCTGATATTAGTATAGCTACTCCAGACCATTTTCGTTTGTTTGCTTGTAAAATTGTTTACCAACAATTTACTTTCAGCCTCCTTACATTCCTGGGTCTAAGGTGGGTTTCTTGTAGAAAGCATATAGATGGGTCATATTTCCTTATCCATTCTGCCATTCTGTGTCTCTTGACTGGTGAGTTTAATCCATCAACATACAATGCTGTTACTATCAATGAATCACTTACATTAGCCATATTTTCTTTAGGTTCATGTATGCCATATTTTGTTTTTATTTCCCTTATCTTTTTAGTTATTCTTACATTCTCCTCCAACTGTCTCTCTCCTGTTTTTTCCTTTTGACCTGAAGAACATTCTTTAACATCTCTTGAGGGGAAGTTTTCTTATTGACATACTCTCTTAATTTCTGTTTATTTATGAATATCTGAACTCTACCTCATTTTTGAATGCCACCTTTGCTGGGTAGAGAATTCTTGGCTGGGATTTTTTTTTTCTTTTAGCATCTTAACTATGTCATGCTACTGCCTTCTTGCGTCCATGGTTTCAGATGAGAAATCAGCACTTAATCTTCTTGAGCTTCCCTTGTATGTGATGGTTCTCTTTTCTCTTGCTGCTTTCAGTATCTCTCCTTGCCTTGAGTATTGGACAATTTGGCAGTTATATTTCTTGGAGTGGGCCTATTAGGATGTATACTCTTTGGGGTGTGCTGTGCTTCATGGACATGTGCATCCATGTCTTTCAATAGGATTGGGAAGTTTCCAGCCATTATTTCCTCCAACACTATTTCTGTCCCCTTTTCCATCTCTTCTCCCTCTGGGATACCTATAATGTGTATGTTTTTGTTTTTCATGTTGTCATTCAAATCCCTCAGTCCCTGTTGGATTTTTTTCTATCTTTTTACCTATCTGTTCTACTATCTGATTTCAGAAATACTGTCTTCCACATTGCTGATTCTTTCCTCTGCCTGTTCAAATCTGCTATTATGTGTTTCCAGTGTATTTTTGATTTCTTGGATGTGCCACTCATTACCATCATATCTGTTTTCTTTTTATGTATATTTACAGTTTCTTCACTATGTTCTCCCAGTGTCTTCTTAATATTCTTAATCTCTTCCTTCACTTCATGAAGTTGATTCATGATTTATTTGGACATCTTTGATTAGTTGTTCCATGATCTGAATCTCCTCCTGGTTTTTAGTTTGTTCCTTGGACTGGGTCATATCTTCCTATTTCTTAGTATGGCTTGTAATTTTTTGTTGGTGTCTAGACATCATTTTTCTTGATGGGCTTATTCAATTGATTAGCTTCTCTCTCTATTCTATGGTTTTATTTTTTGTTGTTTTTGTGCTTTTGGTAAGGTTTCACTTGACAGTTCATTCCTCTTATTCCATCTCCTTTTTGTTTTGTATATTCCCTTGAATAAAAGCAATAACAATACTAAAAGGTAGGAGAGAAACCATACAAGGCTCAGGAAGTTGAAAAATCATCATGAGTAAAAGTACAGAGGAATAAGATTAGAAAAGAGGAATAAGAACAATGAAACAAGAAACAGAATAGAGGAAAAAATACAAAATGAATTACAAGGCCAGAATGATAAGAAGAGGGGAAAAGAAAAGAGAAAGAACAAAAGAAGTAAAATGCGAAAGAAAGCAGAGAAAAAAGGAGGGAGCAAAATAAAAACAAGAAAAAATGATGACCAAGCAAAAAAGAGGTGGAATGAAAGAACAATAATGGAAAATAGAAGATATAAAGACGAAGGAGATAAAAATAGCATAGGTAGAGAAAATGGTAATCGAAAGAAAAAAACAATAGAGAAAACCCAGAGAAACAAAGGAAGGGGAAACACAACAAACTTGAAAGAAGACCGAAACAACTCATTTACAAAGAGGAGAAAGAAAAAGAAAAAATGTCAAAAAAATAAAACAAAAACAAAAATAAACATAGAAAAGAAGCCCTCTTGCTTAGACCCATAAGAATCTTCTCAGGCTGCTGGTGTTCACCAATCAACCTGCAGCCTGCCCTGGGCAGATTTTGAACCAGGTTTTAGTGAGTAAAATAAGGAAAATTAAAAAGGAAGCTTAAAAAAAAAAAAAAAGATATCCAAGGAAAGCTAATACAAAGAGAATGTCTATATGTATCTTGTCATAACGTTTCACCTGGATGCCTGATACCACAAACCAGGGACCATGTATATGCTAGGCAGGAGCTACTCTGTCTCCTTAGGTTAATTTGCCATTTGGAAGGCTATCTACCCCTTTTCCCTTGGGCAGGTTAGATTGCCTGCAGTCTGCCAGACCCTGCTGATTATTTGTCTGTCTTTGCCTCCTCTCTGATGTAATTCCTCTCTTTACTTAGGTGGCTGGTCATGAGACTCTGCTTGAGCAGATCACCCTCCACTCTCCTGTCAAGTCGGGGTCCCTTCCAATATTCAAGGGGGCCCCAGCAGGTTAAACTCACTACAAAGAAACCCCTCACCATCATCCCAGACCCGTTTTCCTCCCAGAGAATCTGCTGTCACACTCCATTCAGAGCAGGGAACCAGTGGCTCTAACTAAGCTACTTGCACTGAGGGTGGGGTATATGTGCCACCTCCAGCAACAGGGGCACGCAACCCATGATTTTCCCTTGGTTTCCCTATCTGTCCAGTAACCTCCTAGCTGACTCAGAGCACCTTCCGGTTGAATATATATCCAAAGGAGCTGGCAGGGAGGAAGACACCCACTTTCCTCTCAGTTACATACAATTCAACAGGAGTTTTACCCTCTCTTAATATCTCAGGGATGAAATAAAAACCCTTCCCAGCAGTCAGGATGTTTAATAACTCACAGCCTGTTGTTTCAGCTTCTTCATCTCTCCATCCATCACTCTCTTGGGAGCCATAAAGCAATGTCCCATCCAATTGTACCCCAAAGCAGGTCCCCAAGGCAGCCTCCAGCTTTCTCTCCATTGTTTTAGCGAGAGCTGTGCCCTCTCTGCCTAACCCATTGGCAATGTTCCTATAATCCTCTGGAATGATTTTAATAACTTAATCTGGACAATTTTAGAGAATTAGAATAAGTTAAACCAAATTTCAAAGAAGAGCTGTGAAAAAAATAAGCAAGAAAAAGAAGTTGGCCATCAGAGTAAATTCACCAACATATTCAGATGCCTAGACATCAGCAAAAAATTACAAGCCATCCTAGGAAACAGGAAGAGATGGCTCAGCCAAAAGAACTAGCAATATACCCTGAAGAGAACTAGGATTTAAGATAATTAATCAGTGATAATCACACAATCTACTAAAGAACTTCAAAAAATGTTTTAAAATATGACTAAAGAAAAAGGATATTAAGAAGACACTGGGAGTTTCAGCAAGATGGCATCAGCTTAGTTGGGTACTCACAAGCTGTCTCAAACAAAAGAGCTGAGAAAGAGCAAAATCCTACCCAAGTTAGCTATATTGGGAACCCACAGAGCAGGAAGCTTCAGGACATCAATCTGGAGGGAACTGGACAAAGAGATAAAGAGCACAAGGGAAAACCATGAGTATCTCATGCCTGTGGCTGGAAACAGCAGGTGGCTAAACCCCACCCTCAATGCAAAAAACATCTATGAACCCCTTGATTTCCACCAGCCACCAAGTGGGAAGGAGTGTTCCCTGGGAGGAAGAGGGTTCTGGGGGAGGGTGGAGAGGGGTTTCCTTTCTGTGGGTTTGGTTACTTGGGCCCCCTTTGAACTTCAGGGAGCATACTAGCTGGCACTGAGATGGTCCCAGGAAAAGGGGAGAGTGGAATCTTCTCAGGCAGCTTGATGCACCCAGCTGTCCTGGGAAGAGGAACTTGGGTGGGGAGAGGGCAGAGACAGGCAATTGACTAGCCTGGGGCTGAAAACTATCAAAATTCCAACTCTCCTCAAGGAGGTGGGCTGTAGGAAGCCTCAATAAGCATTCAAGGGCTTATTTAAGGTCCCCTGGGAGGAGGAGGGTCTGGAAGAGCGTTGAGAGTGGTTTCTTTGCAGTGAGTTTTGTCACCAAGACCCCCTTTTAATCTCAGAAGGAATTTCAACTTAACTAGGAAAGGGGAGGGGGATCTGCTCACACAGGCTGTCATGCCCAGCTGCCCTGAGCATGCCTAAGCAATTAGAAGAGAAAAGGGACAGGGACAGACAGGCACCTACTCAAGAGGGCTCTGGCCAACTGCAAAGATTTAACCTGCCCGAGGGAAAGTGGGCAGACAGCTTTCTCAAGAGCTAACTGATCCAAGGAGAAAGGTTAGCTCAATGGAGGGGTTCCTACCTTGAATATACAAGGCCACTGGTTTGATTCCCAGCTCTTCTTAGAGAACTGAGCTACCAGGTTATCACAAATCCAGGTAATACTTTAAGACTGGAAACATATAGACATTCTTTTTGTATTAGCTTTTCTTGGATCTCTTATATTTCTTTAAAAAGTCTTTTTTCTCAATATAACTTAGTTTACTCACTAAAACCTGGTTCAAAACCTAGAGGGGACAGGCTGCATGGTAATTCATTGATGAACACTGGCATCCTGAGAAACTCCTTAAGGACCTAAGAGGGAAGGCTCTTTTTCCATGGTTTTTGGTTGTTTGCTTGTTTGTTTCTTTGATTTTTGTTCTTTTTATTCTCTTTCTTCCCTTCCCCTTTTGTTATTAATCAGTTGCTACTCTCTTGTTTCTTCTTTGTTGTGCTTCCCCTTCCTTTGTTTCTCTTTATTTTTTATTGGTTTGTTTACCAATTTTGTCTACCTACACTATTCCTTTACCTTCTTTCATCTTTCTCTCTTCTTTCTGTTGTTCTTCCATTCTACCTTTTTTTGTTTGGTCTTTAATTTTTCTACTTCTTATTTCTTTCTCTCTTTTTTCCCTCTATAATCTTTCTTTTTTAACTTTTTTTTTTCTTTCTGTCTTTTATTTTCTCTTTTGCTTTCTTTCTTTACCATTCTGGCCTTTTAATTCATTCTATATATTTTTCTCTATTCAATTTATCATTTCATTGTTTGTACTCCACCATTTTACTCTTATTCCTTTGCACTTCTTATCTGAGCTAATTACTCATTTTCCTAGTTATTATATGATTCCTCCTCAATCTTCTTCTGTTATTATTATATTATCCTTTCTTTCTTCATACTTCTTTCCTTTTAATTGGCCATAATTTTCATTGGCCCTAATTTTTTTTCAAAGGAACATAGAAAACAACAAGGAAATAGAATAAAAGGAACTAAATGTCAAAGCGAAAACTGATCATACAAACAAAAACAACAACAAAATAAAACCCTAAATTAAAAAGTGAAGGTAATCAACTGAACAAGACACCATCAAAAAATTACAACTGAAACTAAGAAACAGGAAGATATGGCCAAATCTAACAAACAAACTAAAAAAACAGGATGAGATGAAAACATGGAACAACTAATCAGAGATGCCCAAACAAATATCATGAATCAACTTAATGAAGTTAAGGAAAGGATTAAGGAAAAGAAGACACTGAGAGAGCACACTGAAGAAATTGTAAACATATGTAAAAAGAAAATGGGTATGATGGTGATAAATGGCACAATAAAAGAAATAAAAAATACAATGGAAGCACATAACAACATATTTGAACATACAGAGGAAATAATCAGTGATGTGGAAGACAGTACAGCTGAAATCAAACTGATAGTAGAACCAATAGATTAAAAAGATAGAAAAAATCCAGCATGGAACCAGGGATTGAATGACAATATGAAACACAGAAACATATGCATTACACACATCAAAGAGGGAGAAGAGAAAGGAAAGGGGACAGAAGGTGTGTTGGAGGAAATAATAGTTGAAAACTTCCTAACCCTATTGAAGGAAATGGACATACATGTCCAGGAAGCAGAGAACTCTCCAAACAATAAAAATCCTAATAAGCCTAGTCCAAGACACATACTTGTCAAATTGTCCAATGCTCAAAGCAAAGAGACAATACAGAAAGCAGCAAGAGAAAAGAGATCCATCACAAAAACAGAAGCTCAATAAAGTTAAGTGCTGATTTCTCATCTGAAACCATGGAGACAAGAAGGCAGTGGTTTCACATAGTTAAGGTGTTAAAGAAAAGAACTTCATGCTAAAAATTATCTATCCAGCTAAAGTGGCATTCACAAATGAGGGAGAGTTCAAAATATTCAGAGACAAACAGAAATTAAGGGAGTGTATCAATAAGAAACGTGTACTTCAAGAAATACTGAAGAGTTCTGCAGAGCGAAAGGAAAAAACAGAGAGACAGTTGGAGGAGAGTGTAAGAACAACTAAAGAGATAAGAAGAGAGATAATAAACAAAATACGGGATACATGAACCTTAAGAAAATATGGCTAAAGTAAGTACTTGATTGATAGTAATAACATTGTACATTAATGGATTAAACTTTCCAGTTAAGAGATACAGACTGGCAGAATGGATAAGGAAATATGACCCATCTATATGTTGTCTACAAGAAATGCACATTAGACCCAGCAATGTAAGGAGGCTGAAAGCAAATTGTTGGTGAACAATTTTACAAGCAAACAAACAAAAATGGTCTGGAGTAGCTATACTAATATTGGACAAAGTAGACTTTAAATGCAAAACTATTGTAAGACACAAAGACAGACACTATATAGTGGTAAAAGGAGCAATCTATCAAGAAGAAAGAACAATCATAAACATTTATGCACCTAACCAGGGTGCCTCAAAATACATGAGACAAACACTGGAAAAACTAATTGGAGAAATAGATGTTTCTACAATTATAGTGGGGGACATTAATACACCATTATCACCATTAGACAGAAGATCTCAACAGGGAATCAATAAAGAAACAAATACTTTGAATAATACATTAGAGGATCTGGACCTAATAGTATATACACCCAAATACAGTGGGATATACATTTTTCTTGAGTGCACATGGATCATTCTCCTGGAAAGACCACATGCTAGGCCACAGAATAATTCTCAGTGAATTCAGAAAGATTGAAATTATACAAAGTAATTTCTCTGACCACAATGGAATGAAGCTAGAAATCAGTAAGGGGCAGAGAATCAGATTAGGCACAAAGATATGGAAGTTAAACAACACACTCTTAGACAAACAGTGGGTCAAGGAGGAAATCTCAAAACAATGAAAATAGCAACACAACATATCAAAACCTATGGGATGCAGCAAAAGCTGTACTGAGTGGAAAATTCATAGCCATAAATGTCTGTATTAAAAAAGAAGAAAGAGCTACAATCAAAGACCTAACTGAACACCTGGAGAAATTAGAAAAAGAACAATAAACTGACCCCACAAGAATTAGAAAGAAGGAAATAACAAAGATTAGAGCAGAACTAAATGAAAATGAAAATAAAAAACCCTGGGAAAAAAAAACAAAACCAAAGCTGGTTCTTCGAGAAGATCAATAAAATTGACATATCCTCAGCTAGAGTAACAAAGAAAAAAAAGAGAGAAGATGCAAATACACAAAATAAGAAAACAAGAAGGCATTATCAGCGATGACTCTACAGAAATAAAGCATATCACAAGAGGATACTTTGAAAAACTATATGCCAACAAGACGGACAATTTAGAGGAAATGGACAAATTTCTAGAAACACACAAGCAGCCTAAATTGATGAAAGAAGTAATTGATGAACTCAACAGACCAATAATCGGAAATGAGATAGAATTAGTCATCAAAAACCTGCCAACTAAGAGGAGCCCAGGACCACTTCACAGGTGAATTCTACCAAACATTTCAGAAAGAACTAATGCCAATACTGCTTAAACTCTTCCAAAAATAGAAGTGGAAGGAACATTGCTTAACTCATTCTATGATGCCAACATCTCCTTAATACGAAAGCCAAACAAAGACACCACAAGAAAAGACACCACAAGACACCACACCACAAGAAAAGAAAACTATAGACCTATCTCTCTAATGAACTTAGATGCTAAAATACTCAACAAAATACTTGCTAGTCATATTCAACAATACATCAAATGAATTATACACCATGACCATGTCGGTTTCATCCCTGGTATGCAAGGATGTTTCAAAATAAGAACGTCAATCAATGTAATACACCACATAAACAGACTGAAAGAAAAAAAAAAATCAAATGGTGATCTTTTTTTTTTTTACAAAGAAGAAAAATGATCCTTCCGCAGGTTCACCTACAGAAACCTTGTTACGACTTTTACTTCCTCTAGATAGTCAAGTTCGACCGTCTTCTCAGCGCTCCGCCAGGGCTGTGGGCCGACCCCGGCGGGGCCGATGATCATCTTTATAGATGAAAAAAATCATTTGACAAAATACAAAACCCTTTCTTGTTAAAAACACTACAAAAGATAGGAATAGAAGTAACCTTTCTCAACATGATTAAACATATATATATGCTAAACCAACAGCTAACATCATATTCAATGGGAAATCCTAAAAAGCTTTCCCTCTAAGATCAGGAATAAGACAAGGATGACCACTTTCACTGTTCCTATTTATCAATATATTAGAAGTACTTGCTTGAGTGGTTAGAGAAGATAAAGGTATAAAAGGCATCCAAATAGGAAAGGAGGAAGTAAAATTTTACTATTTGCAGGTGACATGATCCTATGTATAGAAAGCCTTGAGAAATCTACAAGAAAGTTTCTAGAGCTTATAAATGAATTCATCAAAGTCACAGGATATAAGAGGAATGTGCAAAAATCAGTAGTATTTCTGTACATTACTAATTACAATCTGAGGAGGAAATCAAGAAAAAAATTCAATTTACAATAGCAAAAAGAGTCAAACACCTAGGAATAAATTAAACTAAATATGTAAATGACTTATACAAAGAAACTTCACAACACTGTTAAAGGAAATCAAAGAAGACTTAAACAAATGAAAGAATACCCCCTCTTCATGGATAAGAAGACTAAACCTCATTAAGATGTCTATCCTACCCACATTGATCTACAGATTTAATGCAATCCCAATAAAAATAACCACAGAGGTTTTTTTTTAATTGGAAAAACAAACTGAAATTTATTGGGAAGGGGAAGGGGTCCTGAACAGCCAAAGACATATTGAAAAAGAAAAATGTAATTGGACGGATCACACTTTCTGATTTTAAAACATACTACAAATCTACAGTGGCCAAAACTGCATGGTATTGGTACTAAGATGGACATACTGACCAATGGAACTGAAACGAATATTCTCATATAGACCCTCACATACACAGGCAGCTGATCTTTGACAAGGCCACCAAGCCCATTCAACTGGGAGAGAATGGCTTCTTCAACAAATGGTGCTTGGAGAACTGGATATCCATGTCCCAAAGAATGAGAGAGGACACCATCTCACACTTTAAACAAAAACTAACTCAAGATCGATCAAAGATCTAAATGTAAGAACCAAGTCCATAAAAACCTTGGAAGATAACATAGGGAAGCATCTACAGAAACTTATAATAGGGCATGCTTTCCCACCCAAAGCACAAGCAGTGAAAGAAAAAGTAGTTAAATGGGACTTCCTCAAAATTAAAATCTTTTGCACCTCTAAGGAGTTTGTCAAGAAAGAGAAAAGGCAGCCTACTCAATGAGAGAAAATATTTGGTAACCATATATCTGATAGGGGTCTAATATCCTGCATATATAAAGAAACCCTACACCTCAAAAATAAAAAGTCAAACAACCTATTTAAAAAAATGGGCAAGTGATTTGAATACACACTTCTCCAAAGAAGAAATTCAAATGGCTAAAAAGCACATGAAAAGATGCTCAAAATTACTAGTCATTACAGAAATGCAAATCAAAACTACAATGAGATATCATCTTATTAGATGGTGGCTATTAAAAAAACAACGGACTACAAGTGTTGGAGAGGATGTGGAGGAATAGGAACCGTCATCCACTGCTCATGGGATTGTAGAATGGTGCAGACTTTATGGACAGTTTTGTAGTTCCTCAGAAAACTAACTGTAGAAAGACCATATGATCCAGCAATTCCACTGTTGGCTATATACCCAGAAGAACTGAAAGCAAGGACATGAACAGATATATGCACACAAATGTTCATAGTGGCATTATTCATTATTGCCAAAAGTTGGAATCAACGCAAATGCCCTTCAACAGATAAATGGATAAAGAAATTGTAGTATATACATGCAGTAGAATATTTCTCAGCTGTAAGAAGGAATACAATATTAACACGCAGGATAACATGGATGAATCTTGATGACCTTAGGTTGAGTGAAGCAAGCCAGGTACCAAAGGACAAATATTATATGACCTCATTGATATAAATTAAACAAATTGAGCAGATTCCCAGAAGTAGAGTTGGGAAGATAAGTTTACAGGAAATAGAAAGGGAGAAGTTTGTGAGCCAACTCTCATATGGGAAAAATCTATGATAAGTTGGAAGTGTGTAGTTGTACAGTGGAAGGGCATGCCTATGTTATAATGATGCCTTTGGGTTGGGTGGTGCTGGTTTGTCAGGGGCTGGGGTGGGTACGGTGGGTTGGACTGTCCATGGAATTGGGAGGAGGGTTGGGGGAGGGAGTAGGTGAATAATGGAGATGGTTAGGTACATGGTTGAAACTAAAATGTTGGGAATGCTCTTTTAGCAATATGGCAAGTGAGGGTTAGTGGTTTAAGGTGTTAGATGTGGGGGGCATTCATGACAGGGCACACCTGGGGCAGGCTTCTAGGGAGTGTCAGAGTGCTCATCTTGCCAAAGTATGTTATATCAGTGGGTGGATAACACATAATGAGTGGCAAGATGGTAGACTCCCATCCTAGGGAGGCCTGCTATGTTCTCAAATAGAGGAGTGAGAGTATCTCGAGAGCATGGGTGGTACCTAATAGGGGAGGACAGACCAGTGTGTCAAGCCCTCAGTGTTGTTGCAAGTAACTATGAATCTTGTCATTCAAGGAATGAAGCCTGGTGGTTCCTGTTGTATTGAGGGGAGAGGGAGGGAGAACTAGAAGTGATGTATCAGGGGGCATTTTGGGGTCAATAGAAATGTTCTACATGATCTTGCTATGATGAATACAGACCATGTTAAATTACATCAAAATTTATTTAAGTGTATGATCCAAATTGGAAACCATAATGTAAACCATGGTTCAGAGCTATGTTTCAATATTTGTGCATCAGTTGTAATAAACATACCAGCCACATATAAAATGTTATTAATAGGGGAAGTGGGAAAAGGGGGAAGATGTTGGGTAAATGAGTGTCCCTTGTATTTGGTACGTGACTTTTCAGTTATGTAAATCTTTGAAGACAAAATTAAAAAAATAAGACACTGGGGGAATAAGCAGAAAAAAATGTCACTGTACATATATGACAACATATCTTGCAATGATTTAAGGCAAAATGTCAAAAAAATTTTTAATATTTTTTCATTAGTTCCTACTATCCCCAATTTTTTTATTCTTTTAATTTTTTATTTATATTTTATTTCCTATTTTTAAAACTATAATTATTATTTCATTTTCTTAATAATTGTATTTGAGTATTTTATTGTTTTCATTTTTGAAGAAGTTTTGGATCACAGAAGGGCTACAACTGTGGCAGGGGAGGATCATTTTTGTAGGGTGTCAGTGATGGGGGATGCATGGGAGGAAGCTTACCTGGGCATACATATAAGTCATATAAATGTATTCAAATGTTCATGGGGCATTCTCACAGTGGGTGGAGATTCACACAATAACCAAAAGAAGATCAAAATCCCATTATGGGGAGCTCTGCCACATTCCCTAATGGAAACACCAAGAATCCCCCAAGTACAGGGGCAGTGACTAGTGAAGGAAGATGTCCATTGATGGGCCCTTGATATTGATGACTATGCTTATGAAACTTTACTTTTGGAATGGAAACTTAGCTAGTCTTAAAAGGTGCCTAAGAGTTGCCTCCTGAGAGCCTCTTTGTTGCTCAAATGTGGCCTCTCTCTAAGTTGATCTCAACATATAAATCCATTACCTTCCGGCCAATGTGGGACATGTCCCCGGCAATGAGCCTCCCTGTCACCGAGGGATTACTACCAAGTACCAGCTAGCAATGCAACTGGAAAAAGACCTTGACCAAAATGGGGGAAAGGTAAAGACAAATGAGTTTATATGGCTAAGAGACTTCAAAGTGAGTCAGGAGATCATTCCAGAGGTTACACTTATGCAGATATCAGCATGATCTCATTTACTGCCAAAGTATATACTACCCCAAATAAGGGTGCTCCTGAGGGTTCTGGAGACATACAGACACTTTAGTCAGGGCAAATAGCTCGAGTTTGGTCCCTTGCCAATGAGCCCAACTTTGGAATTTATATTCCCCAGGGTGACAGAGTTGGACTCAGTTTTGGTTTCCCTACACATGGCTCTTCTGTTATTCTAATTGAACTCATAATTAGTTCTAGAGTTGGTAGATGTAAGTCCAAGAGATTTAAATCTTTGGGCTGTCCATGTGCCAGCTAGGCCTTGAATATCAATAGAGATGCAACACCTATTTTTCAGTTCATTGGTGTCATCTAAGACAACTAAAAATGAGGTGATGATGGACAACTACCATACCAAGTAACCGAGAGTGTCTACAACTGCAAGCAAGAGAGTCCCATCCATTGGCCGTATTGGATAACAGGCCCTTTCATTAAAGATAGAGTGGACATCACCACCACAGAATCCTCAGGTTTGGAGAAGGAACAATGAACTAAAGTAGACTTACTGGTATTCTTCTATAGACTTATTGTGAGTCTAGCAATGGAAGAAATTATACGATTGATGTGGAGACAGTGGCCACTGGAGGTTCTGAGGGCAGGTGTAATACGGGGACATTTTCAGGACTTGGGAGTTGTGTTGAATGACACTGCAACAACCAATACAGGCCATTATATATCTTGCCATAACCTACAGAATTGTGTAAGAGAAAGTGTGAACTACAATATAAACTTTAATCCATGCTTAGTGGCAATGGTCCAAAATGCTTTCATCAATTGCAAAGAATGTTCCACACTAATGAAGGATGTTGTTAATTGGGAAAATGTGGGAAGTGTGGGGAGCGGGGCATATGGGAATACCCTGTATATTTTTTTGTAACATTTATGTAACCTAAGTACCTTAAAAAAAATAAATAGGTTTAAATGGTGGCCTTTTCAGGACATTGGAATTGTCCTGAATGATGTTGCACTGATGGATACAAACCATTATATATCTTGCCATAAGTTACAAAAATGTGTGGGAGAGAGTTTAAATAATAATGTAAACTATAATCCACACTGTGTGGCAATGCTCCAATATGTGTTAATCCATTGTTAACAAATATACCACACTAATGAATGATGTTGCTAATGTGGGAAAGTGTGGGAAAGGTAGGGAGTGGGGCATGTGGGAATCCCCTAAAGTTTTTTATGTAACATTTGTGTAATCTAAGTATCTTTTTAAAAAAATAAAAAACAAGAAGACACTGGGTGAACATAAAAAACAATTTGAAAACCTGCCAACTAAATAAATAAATACATAACAGCCCTTATGGGAATGAAAGTCGAGATGGATGAGATTAAAAATACATTAGAAGCACATAAGTGAAGATTTGAATTGCTCAAAGACAGAATTAGTGATTTCAAAGACAGAACATCTGAACTGGAAAAGTCAAAACAGAAAGAGAAGATAATGGAAAAAGTGGAACAGTCTCAGGGGCGTGAATGACAAAGAAAAATGCACAAACATTCAGATTATAGTGTCCTAGAATAAGAGAATGGAAAACGGGCAGATAGAATAGTTGAGGAAATAATGAGAAAAATCTTCCCAACCCTTATGAAAGATATAAACATCAGTATCCAAGAAGGATAATGCACCCTAAAGAGAATAAATTCAAATAGAATTATCCCAAGATACCTACTATTCAGAATGTCAAATATGAGAGATAAAGGGAGGATTCTGAACATAGCAAGAGAAAAGTAAAGCATTACATATAAGGGAAACTTGATAAGATTAAGTGCCAACTTCTCATCAGAAACCATGGCAGCAAGAAGAAAGTGATATGATGTGTTTGAGGTACTGAGAGGGAAAACTGTCAACCAAGATTTCTGTATCTGGAAAAACTGTCCTTCAAAAGTGAGGATGAGTTCAAAGTCTTCATGGATAAACAAAAACTGATAGAATATGTTACCAAAAGACCAGAATTACAAGAGATACCAAGGAGGTGCTGCTGCCTGAAAGGAAAAAAACAAGGGACAGAGATTTGGAGAAGAGTGTAGAAATGAAGATTATTAGGAAGGGTAAACTAAAGGATAAGAAATCAGACAATAGAAAGATACGACAAAAGAGAGCCAAGGGACAAAATGTATGAAGTAAGTGATGCCTTTACAGCAATAACATTCAATGTTAATGGCTTGAACTCCCCAATTAAAAGACATACACTGATAGAATGGATAAAAAATTATGAGCCATCTATATATTGTCTACAGGAGACTCACCTCAGAAATAAGGATACAACCATGTTAAAAATGAAAGGTTGGAAAAAAATATTCCATGCAAATAGTAACCAAAAAGAGCTGGAGTAGCAATACTAATACCAGACAAAATAGATTTCAAATGCAAAACTGTTATAAGGGATGAAGAAGGTCTTTATATATTAATAAAAGGGACAATTCATCAAGAAGAAATAACTATACTAAATATTCATGATCCTAACCTGAGTGCCCCAATATACATGGAGCACACACTGGAAAAACTAAAGGGAGAAACAGATGCCTCTACAATAATAGTTGGAGACTTCAAAACACCATTGGATAGAACATCTGGCCAGGGAACAAATAAATAAACAGAGAACTTAAATAATATGTTAAGCAAACTAGACCTAACAGACATCTATAGAGCATTGCACCCAAAAGTAGCAGGATATACATTCTTTTCAAGTGATCACAGATCCTTCTCCAAGACAGACCATATGTTGGGTCACAAGTCAAATATAAATAAATTTTAAAAGATTGAATTTGTGTAAAAGACTTTCCTTGATCTAACAGAATGAAGCTGGAAATCAATAATTGATGGAAAAAGGGAAATTTCAAAAATACATGGACATTAAACAACACACTCTTAAATAATCAGTGAGTCAAAGAAGAATTGCAAGAGAATTCAGCAAATATATTTAGATGAATGAAAATGAGAACACAACATATCAAACCTATGGGATTTAGATCTTTGTGTTGACCATGTGCCAATTGAAACCTGAATGTCAACAAAGTTGCAACACCTCTCCAGTTAAATGGACACACCCAGGACAACTAACTGGAAGGAGATGATGTACAAACAACATACAAAGGAATCAAGCCTACAACTGCAAGCAAGAGAGTCCCATACATTGGATGTGTGGGATTGAAGCCCCCCTCAATTAATGGTGGAGTGGGCATCACCATCCCAGAGTCCTCAGGAATAGGAAACAAATTATGGACTAAAATAAACTTACTAGTATTCTACTATAGACTTATTGTGATTCTAGCAATGGAAGAAAGATCATTGATGTGGAGGCAGTGGCCACTGGAGGTTCTGGGCTTAAGGAGAGGGAAAAACAGGTGTAACAGGGGGCTTTTTTCAGGACTTGGGAATCAAACAGAATTACATCACAATGACAGATATAGGCCATTATATACCTAGTCATAACCTATAGAGTGGAATGGGAAAGAATGTAAACTACAATGTAAACTAAAATCCATGCTTAGTGGCAATGGTCCAAAATGTGTTTATCAGTTGCAATGAATGTACCATACTAAAGAAAGATGTTGCTAATGTGGGAAAATGTGGGAGGTGTGGGCAGCGGGGCATATGGGAATCCCCCATCTATTCTCTGTAACATTTATGTAATCATTGTATCTTTTTAAAAATAAAAAATTGAAAAAAAAAAAAAAAAAAACCTATGGGAAACTGCAAAGGTAATGTTGAGAGGGAAAGTTATAGCCCTCAATGCTTACATTGAAAAAAAAAAAAAAAAAGAGCTAAAATTGAATATCTTACTGCACAATTGGAGGAACTATAAAATGGAAACTAAACTAATCCCAAACCAAGCCAAAGGAAAGAAATAAAGATCAGAGCAGAAATAAATGAAATTGAGAACACGAACAACAACAAAAACATAGAGGCAATCAAGAAAAAATGTTGGTTCTTTGAGAAGATCAATAAAATTGATAAACCCTTAGCTAGATTGACAAAGAGAAAAAGAGAGAAGAAGAAAATTAATAAAATCAGAAATGAGAGGGGGAACATTACCACTGACCACACAGAAATAAGAGAGATCTTAAGAGGATACTAGGAACAACTGTATGCCAAATTAGACAATGTAGAGGAGATGGACAAATTCCTAGAAACAGAGAAACTACATACAATGGCCCTAGAAGAAACAGAAGACCTCAACAAATCAATTACAAAAGAAGAGATTGAAACAGTCATCAAAAACCTCCCAAAAAAGAAAAACTCAGAATCAGATGGCTTCACAGGAGAATTTTACTAATCATTCAAGGATGATCTAATACCAATCTTCCTCAAGCTCTTCCAAAAAACTAAACAGGAAAAAACTTATCAAACTCATTCTATAAAGCCAACATCACCTTAATACTAAAACCAGATAATGATATTACAAAAAAAAAAAAAAAGAAAGAAAATTATAGATTAATATTTCTAATGAATATAGATGCAAAAATCTTCAACAAAAACCTGCAAACCATATCCAAAAGCACATTAAAAGAATTATACAACAAAATAAAGTGTATTTTATCCCAGGAATGCAAGAATGGTTCAACACAAGAAAATCAATTAGTGTAAGAAACCACTTATGTTGATATGTTGAAGAAGAAAAATCGCATGATTCTGTCAATTGATCAGAAAAGACATTTAACACAATACAGCACCCTTTCTTGATAAAAACACATCAAAAGATAGGAGTAGAAGAAAGTTTTCTCAGTACAGTAAAGTGCATATATGAAAAAACTAGAACTAGCATAGGATTTGTTGGTAAAAGACTGAAATCTTTTACACTGAGATCAGGAACAAGACAAGGGTGCCCACTGTCACCATTATTATTCAATATTGTGCTAGAGGTTCTAGGTAGAACAATTAGGCTAGATAAAGAAATAAAAGGCACCCAAATAGGAAAAGAAGAAGTAAAACTTTAACTATTTCCTATATCTAGAATCTCCTGAAAAATCCACAACAAAGCTACTAGAACTAAAAGACGAGTTCAACAAAGTGGTGGAATACAAGATTAATATGCAAAACTCAATAGCATCTCTATACTCTATTGATGTGCAATCTGAGGAGGAAATCAGAAAAAAAAAATTCCATTTATAATAGCAACTAAAAAATGAAATATTTAGGAATAAACTTAACCAAGGTCATAAAGTACCTGTATTCAGAAAACTACAAAACACTGCTAAAAGAAACTTAAGAATTAAATAAATGGAAGAACATTCTGTGTTCATGGATTAACAGACTAAATACCATTAAGATGTCATTTCTACCAAAACTGATTTACACATTCAATGCGATCCCAATAAAAATCCCAACAGCCATTTTTTGCAGAAATGGAAAAATCAATGATCAAATTCATTTTGAAGAGTAAGGGGCCCCAAATACCCAAACAGTTTGTAAAAAAGAAGAACGAAGTTAGAGGAGTTACATTTCAGAACTTCAAAGATATTACCTAGCTACAGTGGTAAAAACAGCATGGTACTGGCATAAAGACAGACACATTGACCAATGGGACTGAATTGAAACTCAGCAATAGAGCCTTATATCTACAGTCAAGTGATTTTTGATAAGGTGGTCAAGACCACCCAGCTGGGCCAAAAGAGTCTATTCAACAAATGGTAATGGGAGAACTGAATATCCATATCCAAAAGAAAGAAAGAAGATTCCTATCTCACACCTTACACAAAAATTAACTCAAAATAGATCAAGGACCTAAATATAAATGTGACAACTATAAAATTCTTGCAAGAAAATGTAGAAAACATCTTCAAGATCTTGTGGTAGGTGGTAGTTTTTAAAACCTTACACCTAAATATGAGCAACCAAAAAATTATATAGACAAATGGGACCTCCTCAAAATTAAATACTTTTGCACCTCAAAGGACTTTGTCAATAGGGTGAAAAGACTGCCGACTCAATGGGAGAAAATATTTGGCAGTCACATATCCGATAAGAATTTACTATCAATGTTATATAAGGAGATCATACAATTCAACAATAAAAAGACAAACTATCCAATTTTAAAAATGGGCAAAAGACTTGAAAAGGCAATTAATTGCCCAAGGAAGAAATTCATGTGCCAAAGAAACACATGAAAATATGTTCAACATCACTAAGAATTAGGGAATTGCAAATCAAAACTACAATGAAATATCATTTCACACCCATTATACTGGCCTCTATTAAAATTTCAGACAACTGTAAATATTGGAGAGGATGTGGAGAGATTGGAATGCTTATTCACTGTTGGTGGGAATGTAGAATGGTACAGCCATTCTGGAAAACTGTTTGTCTGTTCCAAAAGAAGTTGAATACAGACTTGCCATGTGTCCTGGCAATACCATTACTAGGTATATACCCAGAAGAACTGAGAGCAGAGACATGAACAGACATCTGCACATTGATCTTTATAGTGGCATTATTCACGATTGCCAAAAATTGAAAACAACTCAGGTGTCCATCAACTGATGAATGGATAAACAAATTGTGGTGTATATACACAATGGAATATTATGCAGTGGTAAGAAGAAATGAAGTCATGAATCATAAGGCAACATGGATGAACCTGGTGGACATATGTTGAGTGAAGCAAGCAACACATGAAAGGACAAATACTGTATGATTGTGCTGTTATGAATGAAATAATTGCATAAACTCATTGAATTAATAATTAGAATATAGGTCATGAGAAAAATAGAAGGAGCATAGAAAATGGAAAGCTGAGGGTTATTCTGTGCAGTATTGATAAAATGGTTGTTTATGAATCTTTGGAAATGAATAGAAATGGTTAAAGCATATGGTGCTTGTAACTAGCAGAGCTATTACATGGGTATGACAGTGGTTGAAAGGGAAAGACCAAGGTCATGTATATTACTGGAAGGAAAGCTAAAAACTGTAGTATGGGACTGCATAAGATAGTAAATCCTCAAGTAAAACACGAATATGGGTGATATTGCATAAATAAGACTCTTTTTACAAAATAGAAATAGAAATATACTATAGAGAATGAAAAAGAATAGCAGCTATGTACGGCAGGTGAGACATAGAAAGATTGAGAGGTGTTGAGTTTTGTTTGTTTCCTGTTTGTTTATTATTATTTTTGGAATAATGAAAGTGCTCTGGGAATGACTGGGGTGATAAATGCACAAAAATGTGATTACACCGAATACCATTGATTGTACTCTTTGGATGGATGTATGCTCTATTAATATGTAAAAATAAAATTGATCTGTTAAAAAAAAGAAAATGGTGAATAAAATACTTGTTTCCATATTATGTATTCTATGTACTAATCTATTGTGTAAAATAAAAGTGGCTTTTGTTTAACTGCAGTACAATTTGTGTTATACAGTAATTCAAATGATAGAAAAATGTAGGCACAGTGGTCATTGATATTAATATTGTCCATATGTCTTATTCCCTTTTGTGGTATCAACATTTTTCATGGTACAAAATCAATTGGATGCTCTTATTGGAATCAGAATTACTATGGCAATTTTAAAATGGTGATTAAAACTATAACATATCAAATTAGGATGTTAGAGTTTCTACATTTTTGGGGTTTCATCTAAAGCTGTACACATCTAAGGGACTTGATACTAAGCAATTTTGCTTCATTACTTGCTTTCTAGGTGAAATGTGAATTATTGGGGTAAACACTAGATTTTGAAAATTCAAACATGTTTACATTTTACCACAGTTTTGCCTTGTCTCTAAAAAATTAAAATTAATTTTATTGGTGGTGGTCATAAAATAATACTAATTTCTTGAATATCCTTATCAATGTAAATTACAATTTACAGAGAAAATTGAGGCTCTACCCTATAAGTGCTCTGGACATCCTAGCCTAATAATTTCAATCTTTTCTTCATCTGAATCCAAGTTCAAATCATTATGCTGATTCTCTGAGGAAGAACTTGCCTGCCTTTCTTGGAGGTTAATCCTACCAGATGTTCTCTGAATTCTATTCCAGCTACTTTATCATGTCTTCTTCCTCCTGCATCTTGAACTTGCCTTTTTCTGAAAGCAAACATTTCTCAAGGTTAAAACACATGTAAATCTCTACTAGTTTAAATCTGTTGCAGTTAGATATATACATATCATTATCTGTTCCAACTAGTCTGTGTCCTCCTGTAGAACCTCTCTGGCACTACCATCTACAGAAGACAAAATCATGAGTTATATTAGTCTTCTTCCTCTCCCTGAGGCCTTACATCCAATTATTTATTTAGCAGAGTATGTTGCTCACACTTTATTATCACTGCTCAAATCACTCTCTTCCTTTTTATTCAGACATTTTAATCCTTAGTTTCAATCTTGATCTTTTTTCTTGTTTTTTTATCTCCAAACATGTCCCAGTTCAGTCTTCAATGTGAGAAACCTTGCTAAAATATATATTTTAGAAAGTTCTTCTTGCTAAAAATGCTTCAGTGGCTTTCTTTGGATAAAGTAAATTGTTACCCAAACTTAAAAATAAAATATTTTATTAAAACTTTATTTTTGTGTCAATATTACAAATTACTCAGTTAACACAGAGTAATAACTACAATAACAGTAAATGTGCTTTAGTCACTGGTTTGACATTTCTGGCTTGATTCACCCTATTGATGCCAATTTTGAGGCCATGGACTGTTGTTGTTGGAACTAGTGTAAATTAGTGAACTTCTCAGGCAAAGCCCATATTTGTATAACATTTACATCTCAGAGAGAGCAGATAAATTTTAAACAAATAAAAGTTAATTCAGGATAAAGGATGGTGTATTTGGAGATACTTTAGTTAGGGCTAACTATCTTGCTATTGATCAGAAACATGAATGCAAATTCAATGTACCTTTATTATATCAGATATTCTCTAGATGTAGAACATTAGGTTGGGATCAAGCTTTTTGTGAGGCCAGAGAAGTAATATGGGCCATATTATATACAGCCTTGTAGGATGTTATAGAATATTTGGCTTTTACTCTGATAGATATTATAACACAAAAAGTAAAATAAAATGACAAGTTTTTAACACAATTTCTTTGGCTGTATTATAATTTTAAGTGTATAGAGTTCAATGGTGGAAGCAGAAACTAGTTAAGAATTGAGTGTAGGTCAAAGAGTGTGGTAGGGGTGTGGGAGAGGATGTGAACAGGGCAGGAGGAGATAGTTTAGAGCCTTAAAGATATTTGAAAAGGCAATGGCTTTTTTTATTTTTTTTTTTGAATTAGTAGATAGGTCTTTATTTTCTTTTTAACTTTTTTTTTTTAAAGATACTTAGATTACATAAACATTACACAAAAATTATAGGGATTCCCATATACCCCACCTCCCACAACCTCCCACAACCTCCCACATAAACATCCTTCATTAGTGTGGCACATTCATTGCAATTGATAAACACATCCTGGGGCTTTGCCATTAAGCCTGGGCCATAGTTCACATTGTAGACCACACTCTCTCCCACACAGTTCTGCATGTTATGTGATTATATAAAATGGCCTATATCTGTTGTTGCAATATCACTCAGGACAATTCCCAAGTCCTGAAAAAGCCCCTGTTGTAAAACTGCTTTTCCCTCTCCCTGCCCCCAGACACTCCCGTGGCCATTGGTTCCACATCAATGTTGTAATTTCTTCCTTCTCGAATCACGATATGTCTATAGTAGAATACCAGTGAGTCCACTCTAGTCCATAGCTCTTCCCCCCATCCTGAAGAGTCTGGCATGGTGATGTCCACTCCATTTCCAATTGAGAGGGGATTTATATCCCATGGGGAAGATGGATGAGATTATCCTGCATGCAGCTGTAGACTCTCTCCCTTCTCTGGGACAGCTGTTGTCCATCATCATCTCTCCACCAGCTGTTCTGGGTGAGTTCAATGAGCTGTAGAGTAGGAGTTGCTGCTCCACTGAGGTTCCGGGCCCAGCTGGCACATGGATAACCCAAAGACTCAAGTTTCTAGACCTACACCTACAAACTGCAACACGGAGTATAGGTTTGAATAGAACGGACAGATGAGCCATGTGCAGGGAAGACTATTTGAGTCCAACTCTGTCACTCTCAAGAGCACAAAGTCCAAAGTAGGGCCCACTGGCAAGGCACCAAATTCTGGAGCTATCTGCCCTGACATAGGACTTGGGTGTCTCCAGAGCCCTCAGGAGCCCCACTATTTGGTGTGGTATTCACTTTGGAATTATATGAGATGCTATCGAGATGTGCTTAAGTGTTACCTCTGGGATGACCTCCCAACTCATTTTGAAGTCTCTTAGCCATATAAACTCATTTGTCTTTGCCTTTTTCCCCTTTTATTCAAGGTCTTTTTCTAGTCACATTGCCAGTTGGTGCTTGGTAGCAATCCCTTGGTGCCAGGGAGGCTCATCCCCGGGAGTCATGTCCCATGTTGGAATGAAGGTAATGCATTCATATGCTGAGTTTGGCTTAGAGAGAGGCCACATTTGAGCAACAAGGAGGCTATCAGGAAGCAACCCCTAGGCACCCCATAACAATAGGCTAAGTTTCAATTTCAAAAGCAAAGACTCATAAGGCTAGTCATCAATATCAAAGACCCATCAGTGGATCATCCTCCTTCACCAGTCACTGACTGTGCAATTGGGGAACTGTTGCTGCTCCCTTAGAGAATGTGGCAGAGCTGTCCAGGATGGGAATTCAGTATTCTCTCAGTTATTGGTTCTCCACCCACTCTGACAATGCCCCATGAACATTTGAACATTTTTATATATCTTATATTTATGCTCAGGTTAACTTCCTCCCAAACATCCCCCATCCCTGACACCCCACACCAAAAATCCTTCACCGCCCCAGTTGTAACCCTTCTGTGAGCCAAAGCTTCTTCAAAGATGAAGTCATTACAATAGCTGAATACAATTAATAAGAAAATGATATAATAACGTGTCAAGACCTCTTGTTGCATGTAACTATGAATCTTATCATCCAACAAGTCAAGCCAGGGGGTCATTGTGGGTCCCAGGGGGATGGGGTGGGAGGAATAAATAGATCAAACAGGGGGTATTTAGTGGTCAGTGGATTTCTTTATTACCATACAACGATGGACACAGGACATGGTAAATATCATCAAAATTTATAAAAGTGTGCGGTCTAAAATGTAAACCATAGTGTAAACCATTGACAATGTTCAGCAGCTATGACTCACTCTTTGTATAACAATGCTACCATACATATATAAAAAGGTATTAATACAGTGGGGAGGAAAGGAGGAGGATATTGGGTATATAAGTTTCTCCTGTATTCTGTGTGTGACCATGCTGTGACCTAAATCTTCTTTGAAAACAAAATGAAAAATAGTGAGACTCTGGGGAATGAAGGGGGGAAGGTGCCACGATACAGACTGGACACCAGATATTGCAGTGATGAAAGGCAAAAGATCAAACTTTAAAAAAATATTTTTCCTTTTTTTAATATCCCAATCTTTTAATTTTATTTTATTTTTAGATTTTTTTTAATTATGTATTTTATCTCTTACATCTAAACTTATCAATATTTCATTTTCCTATTAATTGTATTCAGCTATTGTAATGGCAATGGATTTTTTTATGAATAATAGATGGAAGTTATTTGGAACTTTTAACAGAGTGACATGAACTAGGTGGAAACTGGTGGAGATTAGAGTTGAAGCAGAAATACCAGTGCTAGTTTATTTTAATATAGAGAAAAAGATAAAGAAGTGTAGATTCAACTAGAGTGGTACAAGTTTATAAGTATTAGGTTTATAACATATTTTTTAAATGTCTAAGAATTTTCAACATATAGTATGAGTAAAAGAAAGACAAATGAAGTTTCAGCAAAGGATACTCAGTGGAAGAGACAAATGATGAAAATGAAGGGAGAACATCTACCTTGTGTGGAATTGGAATCTCATAAGCAAAGACAAAAACATTTTAGGGAGAAATTATTAACTATGTCTAATATTTTTTTATAAGTTTAAAGATCAACTATTGGATTTAAGTATGGAATGGCATTGGTGACCTTGGAACAGGCAACTTAAGGAATGATGGGGGCACTTTTTGAACCCTCCAAATCCTTTCCTTCTTGAATTATTTTAAATGCTTTATAGAATATAGTAAGCAATCATTTAGACAACATTTTATTTAAATTTTAAGTAACATCTAATAACAATTTTAAGAAATTATATTTAAGCAACACTCTTATAAAATCTGTTTCTTTTTGAAGTTTTATTGGTGAGGCAAAATTATTTTAGCTGCTTTATCTTTAACTTAAATTCTTTCACTCATATTTCTTATAGTTTTTAATATGTATGTATGGAAGATGATTTGTCATGGATGTGATTGCACATGCTTTTGGAATTTCCCCTCTGTGAATTTCAAGATAATAAAATCTTATTTAATTTCCTTTAGCATGAAAAATTTCCAGACATTCTCTAATGAATGCCCTTGATCTAAATGGAATAAATAATTAAAATATAGGAGCTATGTCTACATTAAAAGTGAAATATTTGGCATGTTTGTTCTAGTTTCATTTAATAACCTGTAAGGCACGTAAGTTTAAGCTTTTTTAAGTTAATGGGGAAAATTGAGACACAATACTGATACGTTAGGATTTTTGGTCTTGGTGTTTGTATGAAATTCTGAGGCCTTGATTTAAATCTTTCATTGTATTGTGATTTCCTTTTAGGTGTATTGCGCTAAGTGAAAATTGTCAAATAAATCTTCCTTTAAAAAAAAAAAATTTAAATGTAGTTTTGCCTTTTGATTATCTTGGATAACCCTGTGGATGCTAGTATACTAAATAACCCTATTAGAATTAAAATTATAATACTATATAATTTGTCATAGTTTGCCTGGTAGGCTTAGAGGAATTTACTGGCTCACATTTTAGAAACTAGAAGTCCAAAATCAATGTATTGGCAGGCCATGCCTTCTCCAAAGTCTTAGCATTGTTCTGGAGGCTTTCTAGCAGTCACTTCTTGCCTATGTCACATGGTAATCTGTCTCTTTCTGTCTCTTCCTGTGACTTGTACTTCTGTGCCCAAAATACCTTTGTTTATAAGGGCTCTAGTCACACTGAATAACACTCATTCATTTTGGCCTCATTTTAATAGGATTTTCAATTCACAACCACAGGACTGGAGATTAGGACATAAGCATGTCTTTGGGGGCAAATTATTTACTACCACATAGTTAATATTATTTTGGTTTGCAATATTATTTAATTTTTATTAATATTTTTGACCTCAAAATTATATAACCTTGTTCCTACAGTTGCTAGTTTTATCTAACACCACCCTCTAAATATTTCAATAAAATTGTATCAATTTTCTCATTTATTTATCTGTTTCAAAATACTTTATAAGTTGTTTTTGTTATTTAAAGCCTTAAGGAACATCATTTAATTTTACAACATTTTATTTTTCTAATAATATCTATTATTTATAAGCAATTGGCTCAGCTTTTCAAGTATAAATAAGAGGATATTTTTCTAGAAAGCTTACCTGTATTAAGTTGAATATTCATTTATTATTAGTGCATCGCAATGACATGTCATGCTATTATGCTGATTAGATTTGATGGTAACCTACACAAAGGATTATATATCATGCCACAAATTCAAAGATACTAGAAATGGCATTGGCATTAAAGTGAATGGTTATTCAGTTTCCAAATTTAATCCTGATGCAGAAGCCAAATAGTTTATTTGCCCTCTGAATATCTAGGTCAAAGCTAAATTTAGTACTGTTTGTGTGTGCGTGTGTGTTAAAACTTAACAAAAGAGTTTTTTATTATATTGGATATACTCTGATATATTTTCTTCTTTTCTGGCCTGCTCATTTTGATAAATAAAATACTCTTGTGTCAACACATTAAATTGATTTTGCTTCCAATTTAATAGTTTCTAGCCTCAAGCTGAAAGATGCTAAAATAACATATAAATCATGTGTAATAGATACTATCAAGAGATCGAGTTTAATAGTAAAGAGGGAAGGAATCATCTTGAGTTGATTGGTATGTGAGCAGGACACTTTGAGAAAAGTTTGGAAATTTAAGGCTTGGGAAAGGGATATCTGGGTATTTGTGAATGACACTGAGCATGTTGAACTTTGAAATTCTCCTGAACTACTTTGCCTGAGGAATAATATCCACTCCACCACATCTGAAGAAAACAAAGCCTCCATTTTCTGCATAACATATTTTCATAAACTGCATTTTAAAAATCTAATACTGATTTGCCTCAAGACCCTCCCTTTCTTCACCACATCTTATTGCATACAAGTCCATTATGAGTTAGATTACAACATAATCTTGCACAGAAATGCTCAAGATTTATTCTTGAAAGAGAGCCTATACATTGAAAGAGCAAGCATCACTAATCAATTTTAACAGATGTCTGAAAAGTTTATGTGGGAGTCAACTTCAAGTGTGTTAGACCAAGAAGTATTAGGTGCATCAGAACTAAATTCTTTAAGATGGATGCAGTCACCTAGAATTTTAGTTTTAGCGTATTGAGTCATACACGTGGGAGTAGAGTTGACATTGTGAAAAAAATGGCTAATTGGAGCCTGTGCTAACTAGTAGCCCACATTAAATCAGATAAAAATGCCTGACCTTGATATATTGCACAGCAGGAATCTGTTGGTTCAGGGAGATGAAAATGTTGAATAATAGATCTATTATTTACAAGCTGCTCTGGAATCTCTTAAGCATATTTTCTGGGAGGGCAATAAGAAATTCTCATCATCCAAGATAAGAAGTGTATTAGTGATGGAAGCACCAGAGTCCTTGGAGAACTTTTTTAGTTGTCCTTTTATGATCAGAAATGTTGGATGGGGGTTACTGCATGGAATTGTATTTTCTGATTTCATGTTATAATAATTAAATGCTACAATAATAGTAGGATCACAATCGATCCTACTAGACAATAGAAGAACCTTAAATGTGAAGATCAGGTGGACACAAATACCACAGTTATTCACAGAAATGGATTTTTAAGCAGAATGTATTAATCTACAATGATTTATGGATATATTTGATTTTAGGATTCCTGAAAATGAAATAAATCCTAGTCTTCTGTAGTGTAATTTGACATACATAGGTAACATGTGGTTTCTGTCTTCTTACTCAGTTCACAGTCCAGGAACCTCTCAACTGAGTGGATGGTCCCATCCCTTTGAAGAAGATCCCAACAAGAAAGACATAGATGAAATAGCTTGAATTTTCCCCTACGTCTTCCTGAGAGGAATTCTTAACCATATTTCAAGATGACTATGCAAATGGAAAATTGAAATATCCCTATGTCCCAGGGCTCTGAACTGCAGGTGATAAAAGAGAGCTTGGAAAATATTTAACTCCCATCCTGGGGAGCCCTGCTATGTTCTCAAATAGAGGGGCAAGAGTCTCTCAAAAACATAGACAGTGCCTAATAAAAGAAAATAGACCAATATGTCAAGCCATGAACATTATTGCACATAACTATGAATCTTATTCTTCAAAAAGTGAAAGTTAGTGGTAACCATAGGTCCTGAGAGGAGGGGGAGGAAGAGAATAGATTGAACATAGGGCATTTTTAGGGCATTAAAATTTTTCTGCATGATCTTGCAATAATAGATACAGGCCACTTTAAATTTCATCAAAATTTATAAAAATTTTTGGTCCAAAATATGAATCATAATGTAAACCATTGACCATGGTTGGTAGCAATGTTTCAATATTTGTACATCAATTGTACAAATGTACCATCTGCATGTAAAATGTTATTAATAGTAGAGGGGGAAAAGAAGGGTAGTTGTTGGGTATATGAGAATCTCCTATATTCTCTACATGACTTTTCTGTAACCTTAAGCTTTTTTGAAGACAAAAAAAAAAAAAAAAAAAAAGACACTGGGGGAATATACAGAAGAAAATAACACTGTACTTTCAAGACAACAGATCTAACAGTGATAAAAGATATTATGTCTAAAAACGTTTTTATTTAAATTTTAAATTTTTTGTGTTTTATATGTTGTTTTTTAAAACTATCATTATTACTTCATTTTCTTATTATTTTTATTAGGTTATTTACTTGGTTTCATCTTTGAAGAGATTTTGGATCACAGAAGGGTCACAACTTTAGCAGGGGAGGATAACTGGCATGGGGTGTCAGTGATGGGGGGGGATGCATGGGAGGGGATTCATCTAGGGCAAGCCTCTAAGGCATATGAATATGTTCAAGTGTTCATGGGGCACAGTCACAGTGGGTGGAGATCCACACAATAACCAAAAGAATATCCAATTCTTATCCTGGGGAGTTCTGCTACATTCTCTAATGGGACAGGAAGAATCCCCCGAGTACAGGGGTGGTGCCTAGTAAAGGAGGATGGACCATTGCACCAAACCCTTGACATTGATGATTGTACTTATGAACCTTTTCTTTTGAAATTGAAATTTAGCCTATTATTACATGTTGCTTAAGAGTTACCTCAGAGGGCCTCATTGTTGCTCAAAGGTGGCCTCTGTCTAAGTCAAACTCAGCATATAAACACACTATCTCTCCCCCTGGTGTGGGACATGATTCCCGGGGATGAGCTTCCCTGGCACTGAGGGATTATTACCAAGCACCAACTAGCAATACACCTGGAAAAAGACCTTGACCATAAGGGGGAAATGGTAAATATAAATGAGTTCTTATGGCTAAGAGATTTCAAAGTGAGTTGGGAGGTCACTCCAGAGGTTACGCTTATGCACATTTCAGCAGGATTCCATTGACTGCCACAGTAAATATTGCCTCAATTAGCGGGGCTTCTGATATCTCTAGAATATTGTTATTCTAACAATAGAAGAACTTTTATCTACAATGGCTACTGCAGGTACTGAGGGGAGGGAGAGGGAAAAATAGGTTTAATATGGGTGCATTTTCAGGGCATTAGATTTGACTTGCATGATGTTGCAATGATGGATACAGGCCATTATAAATTTTGTCATAACTTATAAAATTGAATGGGACAGAGTGTAAACTATAATATAAACTATAATCCATGATTAGTGGCAATGCTTCCAAATGTGTTCATCAATTGTAACAAATGTACCATGCTAATGAAGGATGTTGTTAATGTGGGAAAGTGTGGAAGGGAGAGGGAGTGGAGCATATGGGAAACTCCTATTTTTTATGTAACATTTATGTAATCTAAAGTTTCTTTAAAATAAATAAATAAATTTTAAAAAGGGATCTTGGATCAAGTCTGTCTCACAATGAATACAATAGAATTCTGGATGTATCCTCTTTTTTCTTTTTTCTTTACCCTTCATAACTGGAATATTATTTAATAACTGGCCAAATCCGCACATGAATTCCAAGGACTATGGGCTATTATGATAGGACAAAGAGGAAATCCAGGAACCCATGTACTACTCATCAGAATCAACACCATTTACCTGGCAGAATTGCTATTATTTGTTCCAAAAACAGTCTGAAAGAACTGGGTGGTGAATCCTATATCTTCATTTAACTTGCCTGTTTGGCAGTTGAAAATTATTTCAGGGGGAGTAGAAAACCTTACCACAAATTTAATCAGGTAATATTGCTAATTACTGGTATTGTTCCACATCTTATCTCTTCAGAAATATTCACCACACTTCCTGGTACCTGATATTCAGCTATTAACCAGGCTCAAATTCAGAAGTAGTTTGCATTCTCAGGGGTGATACGGTATAAATTTGCTATCTTGCTCTCAGGCCATGCCACCTTTGATGCTCTCTGTAATACTATAATCCAGAGAAAATAAAGTTCTTGATATTTCAAAGAACATCATGCTGGCTGAATGCATTGATGAAATTATACTAATTATATCGGGTAAACATGGAGTAGCAAGCATTGTCGATGACTAAGAAATTGATATGCATGGTAAAGGATGGAAGATGACCTTCATAAAATTTGAGGTAAAGTTCATAGAATTCTAACAATCTGGGTATGTTGGCATATTGATTTTTAAATAAGAGAAAAATTGCTCCATCTTGGACAAAGCACCTTGAAGAAAGTAGCATAAAAAGTAAGGAAATGGGCTTCTTTAGATTTTAGAGGCAACCAACAAAATCATGTCAGATCAAATTTTGTAGGACCTGGAGGTTATATCATTTTATGGTCATTTTTGCAAGGACTGAAGGAAAAGAGCAGTCAAATTTCTGCTAGAATTTTTGCCTGTGTCCAGCAAGTTTTAAGATCTACCTGGGAGAGCATCATATCAGAGGAAGGATTAGCTATATAATTTCCAAGGCCCAGGACAAAAGGAAAATGCAGGACCATTTTTTTAAGGTTATTCAGAATTTAAAGATAGTGATAGCAGAGGCTTAAACCCAGTGTGCTGCATGCAGTTTGCACATTCATGAATCTGACCCTGATTGGAGGCAAGAGAGGATATGAATCATAATTTCCCTTCAATGTTGTGGGGTCTCAAAATCCCTTGGAGTAGATAGCTGTGGCCACCACAGGAAGACTTCCTGACACTGCCAGGAGCCAATAGAGGAGATGGAATGACTTTAATGAGTGTCAGCAGAGATGAGGGTGTGTGTACACAGGGTAAAGGATGCTTGTCACCACTCCTATTGCGGGTGGGATAGCCAGGTCATCTGTAAGCATCTCAGAGCCCTGACTTCGATTTGCCCTGTGTCTGATAATATGTGTAGCCCATATCTCATGATCCCATGAAAGAAATTTCATGGTTGCTGGGGAGTGCAAGCAATTCTTTCACCAGGCTGCTCTCCTGGAAGTAGAGCACTGACTGGGGCCATCCTATTGGCATGATTCCTGGAATTTGTTGTGTCAGCTCTTTGACCCCATAAACAAAGATGCAGGCTCAGAGAGTGTCCTAAAATGGGAAAATGTGAATTTTAGAGTGATGGAGACCCATGTCTGGGCACCACTGTCCCACCTGAATGTCTATTGGCCCTGGCTGGTCTCTGTCACTGGAGAGGGACTGGAGAGGGACTTAGGAAATTTCAAAAAGAACCTCCAAAGCCCAAGCATCATGAGGCCAGGAATTGGACCAAGGTGTTTACTGGCTCAAACTTAAGGGGCTCAAAAGTAGAGCATCACCTGGACCTCCCTTAAACTCAGAGTTCTATTCATATAGAATCATTTATAAAGTTCTCTTTTGTAATTGAAATAACTGAGCAATGAATCATTCAAAATGCCGTAGCCTGAAATAACTTAACAAATATTTAAAAGTGAGGTTGAACTACAGCCCAAATATATTCAAATCCCAATTATGACTGTTACATTATTATATTAGTTTATAAAATAAAATTTTATAATATAAAAAAGTTCATTTAAATAGCTGCTTTTTAAACTAAATGTTATTCTCTAATAGTCAATACTTATTATATAAATTTTAAGTAGTTCATATAAAAAACTGCATATGAAAGATATTTCCAAGCTATCAAAACTATTTTCAAAGAAATTCAAGATGGAAATATATATAGTTATAGTGTGCACAATTATATAATACTTAAAAGTCTTTTAAGCTCTTTATATGCATTCATGCTTTTAGAGCTGTTAAATGGTAAAGACGTCATTACACTAAGTATTTAACCATTTTCATGGAAATATAAGGCACAGAAAAATATAAAATCTTACAGTGCTTTGAAAGCATGATAAATTCAGAAGTCTGTAGAATACTTATCATTTTATCCATTTTTTCCTCTATCTTCAGTATCTATTTCTATTAGAGTCAATAGATTTTACCCCCTCAATAATATATATAGTTTTTCTTCTTTGCATCTCATTTACAACTTAATTCAGTCTTCTATTTATTACAAATTGCCCCTAGCTTGCCCTCATCATTTAGGACAGCTTTTCCTCAGTTGTCAAAATATTCTTTCTAAAAATGTAAATTTATCATATCTCCTAAAATCTTCAGTGAATCTCAATATCCTCCAATTGCAAAACAATATCAAAGGTAGGTCCTTGGTGATCTGGCACATATTTAATTCTACTGTCTTATTTCATTAATATATCATCTATCCATTCACCCATAGTTAGGGACAAACAATTTTCTATTGTGTTCTGGGTGCTATGATACAGTGTGATCAATCACTGCAGTTTTTGCTCTTATGTTAGTGGTGTTTTGGGTGGAGGAGGGAGACAATGAAAATGAAAACAGTAAGATAATTTTGAAAAAAAAAAATACAAGCCTCAAAAATAATGAAATGTGGTACTGGGATGATAATGGAATGATAAGGACAGCATTAGAAAACTTTCCAGAAAGAGGGTCATCTGCGCTAAGAAATAAACTGAAGAAGCCAATCATGCAAAAATAAAGATCCATCTAGGCAAAGAGAAGATGAAGTTCCAAGGCTCTGAGGCTAAGAAAAGCTTGGTTTGTTCAAGAAACAGAAAGAACACTAATATGTCAGAGGCATAATCAAGCAGAGAGTGGTACAAAGAAAAGTTGAAATGAAAGGTAAGGCTGGGATCATGCAAAGTCTTAGTTATATTATCATAAATTAATTATCTTTTATATATTTTTGCATAGACTGCTCCCTTGGTCTGGAAATCATCCCACCCACTTCCCAACTCTCTCTGTCTTAGAATACTCAACTTAATGTCACCTCCTTTTATGACCCATAAACCCTCATTCTGGATGAGTTTTTCAGTTAGGTGATTCCTCTGCTTATTATAGTTATAGCACTTTGCATGCTGTACTGTTTCCAAACATGCACTTCCATTTTCACCACTTGATTGGAATCTCTGTGACACAAGGATGCTGTCTTAAACATCTTGCATTATTTCAGTTCTGAAGCCCAGTTGTAAGCACTTAGATCCTGAAAATACTAATTGAATATGAAACCTGATTAAATAATATAAGAAAGGGAAAAAAAATGAAACCACTTTGTTCTATCTGTTTTGATTTTGCAACTTAAATTCTTTCTTTTTAATGATAATCCCACTTTGAAAAGTAGGTTGTAAACACATATCACAACACTTTATTTTTTTCATTTTCACTAGCAAATTTTTAGTCCAAAACACAATGCTCTTACAAAATTAACATTCTTATCTTGTGACTATAAATATGGACATTGAAGTACAATGATGTATTAGTCAATTACCTTCATGCCGTATACACTTTCTAATTTTCATGCATTTATGAATTTGAGGGATATGTAAAGATTTTTCTTGTAAATGCAAGAATGAGTGAGGAAATTCATTTTTAATACAATTTTTTTATGTTTTTCATTCATACATGAACATAGTAAACATTAAGTGTATAGTAAAAGTTGTGAATTTACAAACATGTATATCATCATACAGGGCTCCCATATATCATACCACCATCAACACCTTGCATTTTTGTGAAACATTTGTTACAGACTATGAAAGAGTATCATCAAGCTATTGCTACTAACTATAGCCCATATCTTATATTTCATGTATTTTCCCCCAACCCACCCAATTATTAACACCCTATATATTAATGTTATGTATTTGTTATAGTTCATAAAAGAATGGTCTCATATTTGTCTTGTTAACCACAGTCCATCTCCACCACTGGATTCCCTGTGTTATACAGCCCTAAGTTTTGCACAATCCATTCAAAGTGTATACTCAGTGGCTCTCATTTTTATCACTGATTTGTGTTATCATCACCTCAGACAATTTTAAAACATTTTCATTACTTCAAAAGGAAAATTCGCATACCCACTAACACTCTCTATTTTTGTCTCCAAAATGATATATCTTCTTTGTCATTGCTGCAAACATGTGATATTACTGTTAACTACAGTCTATAAATTACATTAGTTGTAATTTTCCCATGTATCACCCTATTGTGAACACTTTGTAAAGAAGGACATTCTTGTATTTTATACTATTAGCCACAATCTTCATTCACCACTGAAAATATTGTTATACATTCCCTAGATTATTCTCTAGTTTCTTTTCAATTAACATTTATATCCACAGACTACTCCTTTCAGCCAAAATCTCCTTCGTCTCATTCATAAATCAGCAGTGCTAGCTATACTCACTATAATGTGTTACCATAAATTCTATTCATTTCTACACTTTTACAATAAACTGTAATAAATAAAAATTCTGTATACACTAAGCATCATCTTCCATTCTCAACTCACATTCTAATCTCCTAGTAACTTGTAGTCTAAAATATACCCCCATGAATTTACTCATCATTGGTATTTCATATTAGTGAAATTCATTTCTAAATTATAAAATTTAATAAACGTGATGAATATTAACCATATGCTGAAATTATTTTGTATAAATGAACTATTCTGTGGTCAGTTTTATAAGGTGTAACTCAAAATAATTTCGAAAGTTTGGAATAAGGAGAATGTGTTTGTATGATTTACTTAGTAGTTTAGTCTATTGATCAACTATCACCTTGGTGAACAACTATTCTGAAGTAATGGACATGAAATAAAAAATAATTCTGCTTTATAACTTAGCCATAGGAAAATTTCAGTGTGGCTGCTTAGAAGTCAGTAACCCTTAATTCTTGAAATTTATTAGTATTTCAACATGAAAAGGCTGTTGCTCCTCATAATTTCTTCATGCACATTAATTTGACTATGATTAAAATTATAGAGTATTTATTTTTTATGATTAAAAACTAAAAGCAATTGCAATTAGCTATTTTTCTTTAAATTATGATAGCTTTGATTCAATAATAAAATCAATAAACCAAGTGCAAGTACTATAGCAATGTTTTAGACAATTTGATCAGAAGCATATGTCAAAGTTTTATACCAAGTTCACAAAGGGTAGAGTCTCTTAAATGACTATTTCAAAGGTTTTTATTCTTCATAGTGGTATTTATATATAAAACCAATATACATGAAAACAAGAACAAGAAAAATTGCAAGTTAAATTAACAGCTGGTTCAAGATTTTTAGAATGGTCTGTCAGCTGGGTAGGTAATTCTAATTTTCCAGACTGAATTTGTAGTCTCTTTAAAATCTATCAGAAAAGTCACTTGAACATTTTTACAGGAATATTTTTCTCCACAGGAGGCTATAAATCACATCATGCAAAAATGTTTTGCCCCAGACAAGGTTTGGGACAAGATTTTTCTTATGTACCAATACTTCTGACAACATTTCTTCCTTCCTTCTACCTCCTCCCATTCTCTACCTTCAAAACATTATACCACAATAAGTCTAAAGTGACGACTGACTCAAAAATTCTCTGATTTTCTGTATCATGATGGTGCCAATCAGGATTACAGAAAACACACTAGTTATTTTTACAAAGATAAATTCATATAAAGGGTTATTTAAACAGGTAACAGAGTTGAGAGGGCAAATAAAGAGGAAGTGCACAAAAGTATCAGTGAGACAATAATTGCAGGGAACAGTTACAAACTGCAAAGCTGGAGGTAACAACTGAATGAAGATAGGATTATTAGAACTTTAAAGTCAGATGAAAGGGCCTGAAGAGGTGAGAACCAGGAGCCAAATGAAAAGGCATTGACCACCTGTTCCTGATCCTGGCATCCAGTAGAGGATTAGGATGTTTTTTTAAATATTCAGCCAGATTCGGGATGATACATGGGTGCTTGGAGAAGCATGTTAGACATGATGTGGTGTAAATGATGATATCTTGCTGAGATTTCAATATCTAGAAGATTTTCAGCCACAAATCAAGAGGTGATAAATAGAATTGATAGCTGGTGCCATCACTTTCAATGACCAGTTAGAGAATCTGTGCTTCCCAGTCCCTCTATTTTATAATGAGTAAGTCATCCTGGTTTGCCTTTAAGAAATATTTGTGTTTTCTGGAAAAAGAATACCATTATATAAAGAAGTAATACGTGAGACTTTTATATATTGTATGAATGCTGCCAGGTCATCTTGGGCATTTAATATGGTAAAACAGCAGTCAAAGAAAGGTGTTATTCTACCAGTGGGTGAATTGCTCAGCATATAATAAGGTGCCAGGGATGTTGCTACATAAAAGGACAGCAAAGAATAAGTCTGGAACTCAGAGATTCAGTGAAGTACCTCAGTTTCTTTCAACTTAGTGACAAAAAAACATCAGCTAGCGTTGCAGCAACCATGGCCTAACAAGGACCAGGTAATCAGTGGTTCAGCATCCTCAGGGATGAATGTCTGCACCACTAGGCTGATCAAGAAAACCAACCAGCTGAAGTGCCAGACATGGGTGAAGATAATAGCACATAGAGAAGGGAGATGCATGTTAATTAGAGCCTTGGGAGTAGTTGCTGCAGCAAGTATAAAGCATGTTCTACTTAGCCTCTGGTGTCTCATCATTTTTCAGATATTATGGCTAGATATCACCTTAAAGCCTCCATAATTAATTAGACTCAGCATAGGGCATGGGAAAAATTGAGTGCTGCAGTGAATGGACTGTAGAAGTCACTGAGGACGTGCTGTTCAGTATCTCCTCAGCCATCTCTGAGTCCAGTTGTGACTGCAAGACACGTTTTAAATGTACGCTGACAGTTTTCCCACAGTGAGAACCTATGTTATTAGGGTTCTCTGACTGAGGATGTTCTACAGCACCATAGGAGCTAGATAGATCCACTAGAGGCTGGGATTCAAACCTGTAGGACTGGGGTAACTTCCATCTAGTTTTCAAGGCTTTGGGAAGACTCCGTAGAGTTAATTATAGTGGTGTGGAAACATTTCAAAGCAAAATCCATTGAGAGATCCATTGCTGAAGTAAAACTGATAGGAAACAGAAAGGAGCAAGTGCTTTATTCCTCCTCCAGCATGCCATTCTCCCCCTGGGCATTCCTATTGGAAAAGTTGAACTGGTAGCCAGCTGGCAAAGGAGAGCTATTTTGGCAGAGCCCCTGTCTAGAGGTGCAAATTAATCTCTATATTTTAAGTTTCAAGAGACAGTTCCTTAACTTAGCATATTTTAAAATACTTTATTGGCATGTTTCTTATGATCCTGATTTTATAATTTACAGTAAAATAGTTTGCCTTTAAGAAATATTTGTGTTTTCTGGAAAAAGAATACCATAATTTAAAGAAGTAATACGTGAGACTTTTATATATTGTAGAATGGTGGCAGGACTGATCTCATGACACATAGACAAAGTACTCTTCCTGAAAGTGGATTTCACTTTTCTTATTTGCTTCCCATGGCTGACACCTATTAGGACTTCTCATTTCAAATCTGTGTTTACTTAGTTATAAGTAAATTGAAAATCTGTTTTATTTTCTTGTTTGTTTCATTTCACAAGTCTCCCTAGGCTCTGCTGAGAATCAGATTTAAGATGTATAGAATACTTTAAATATAGAGCTATTAAATACAGTGTTACTAATGGTTTAAATTGCAATTCAGTAAAAAAAATATATAGTGGCAGGAAACATTTTGTGATCAAAGCAGCAAAAATTGCATTTTCTAAGAAAATGATGAAAGCTTTAAAGATGACCTTTTTATATGTAGAAGAAATGATGGGAAGAAAAATATATGGAATGGAAGACATAAATCTAAAAGGAGAACCAAAATAACTGTTACTTTGGGAATCTCCAACAGAATAGAATAGCACAATCTAAAATTGACAAGAAAAGAAAAATTACGAAAATTATAGAAATAGTCTTTTATCTAAAACTTCCTACTTTGAGATCATTGCAAACTCATGCAACTATACTTTTTCTATATTATCTGAGTTTTCACAATCAATAATTGAATCTGGTCTCTTTCTCTAATATTTCTTCAAAAATTATATGTATATATTTAAAATTATAAAAGTAAAAAAAAGTGGGAAAAAGTAACAGAAAGATTACAACTCTTAATTCACCTTACAAACAATTGTTTATTTTTATAAACATCTGCCCCATGGGATCTAAGCTCCTTCTCAATCAGAAAAAGAGTGGGCATCACCATCCCAAAATCCTTAAGATTGAAGAATGAACAAACATAAAGGGGGAAAGCAACTATGGACTTAAATAGTCTTATGATTATTCTAGCAATGGAAGGACTTGTAACATTGATACAAAGACAGTTGCCACCAGAGGTTCTGAGGGGAGGAAAAAGGAAGAATAGCTGTAACATAGGGTACTTTGGGGACATTGGAATTGTCCTGAACAACATCACAACGATGGATACAGGCCATTATACATTTTGTCAAAACCTGTAAAATTGTACGATGTAAAGTGTAAACTATAATGCAAACTATAGTCCATGGTTAGTAACAATGCTTCAATATGTGTGCATCAATTGTAACAAATGTACCAGACTAATCAAAGATGTTGTTAATGGAGGAAAGTGTGAGAGGGGAAGGGGATGAGATACATGGGAATCCCTATATTGTTAATGTAACATTTATATAATTTAAAGATTCTTTAAAAATAAAAAATTAACTTATAAAGGAAAAAAAACTGTTAAGCCTTTTGTTATATTTGCTTCTATCAATCTATATCTCTAGTATTTATCATTTATTGTTCAAATTTTTTGCACATTTCAAATACTATAAAACTTCACTCTTAAACTGTATCTCCTAATATTAAGGATATTTTTGTACCTGTAAATAATGTCATTATTACATGAGAAATTAAATAAATGAGAAATATCATTTAAAAACCATTCCAAATTTAAAGTTTCCTAACAAATAAACTAAAAAAATGTTATTTATAGTTTTCCTTTCCTTATAAACCAGGAAAGTATTGCAACTGAAAATATTGCAATAGTTTATTTCATTATTTTAGTCTAGATTTTTTCCCTTCTCCTTTTTATGTCTTTTATCTCTTTTTTTCCACCTACATATTGTTTTCAAATTTTTTAAACATAGAGCAATGTTGAAAGTTCTTTTGCAATATATAGTCATATGCTCACCAAGTACAGTGTGTTCCTATTAGTTTTTATTCCTGTCCTATAACTATTCTTCACTTCATCTGTATCTCTGTCATTCATTCCACCTGAATTTTTGATGCCTTTCAAAGTAAATTTCAGAAATTAATAAAGTATCTCTAACTTTTTCATGTCAGAATTCATGAATTTATTATAAACATGCATATAATTGATTAGACTTCTATTTTCGTTTATATTTTTCTCTTCATTTAAAATTTATATAGTTGAAATGCACAAATCTTACATGCCTTTGTTATAATTTAAAATATGCATTCATCTCTGTATTCCAAACTTCTTTCAAGATATATAATATTATCACCTTATAACATACCCTTCAGCAGCAGACATTATTCTTATATTTTTACTACATCATAAATTAATTTTCATGTATGTACTGTTTTCCATGAACATGCTGATTTTTCTTCCATCAGCATACTATTTTTGAGATTCATCTGTGATATGTGAAACATTTTTTTTCTGAGCAACACTGTAGCATATATATGTATGTGTGCATGTGTGTGTATATATATATCACTGTTTATCAGTTCCTCTTTTGACACACACCTGGTCTGTTTCAGTATTTGCCTGTAATGAATAAAGCTCTTATGAACATTATTGAACAGGAATTTTTATAAACACACACATATATATACATATATATATATATATATTTTAATTTCTCTTGGCTAAACAACCAGGAATAAAGTAGCTGGGTAAGTGTAGGCTTACCTTTATAAAAGTCCACCAGATTTTGTTTTCTCAATATGGTAGTACCAGTTTACATTTACACAACAATAAATGAAAGTTCCAGTTCCTCCACATCCTTACCAACTTCTGGCGTTATCAGTCTTTTTAATGTTATATATTTTGGTGGTTGGGCATTAATATTTTACTGTAGTTTTAATTTGCATGATTCTGATGACTAATAATTTTGACCATGCCTTCATATGCTTATTGGTCATTTTATATTTTCTCTTTGAAGTGTCCAGCTATTTTTACTGATTTGTTTGTTATTTTATTCTTGAATTTTAGGCCTCAGAATAGGACAAACTCCATCAGAAACAAATGGACACTCTCAATTAAAGACAAGATACGCAATGATTTTTTTTTAAGTATTGTTGACTAGTTTTCAGAGAATCCACAATTTTAAAAGTGCAGACCATTGTTGCAGCCACTTTCCATAGCAAGGATGGACTCCTTCCTCCCCCACAAATTTGTTTTGTATGTCAAGACTGGTAATGCCACACATACACCAAGAGGGTATGAAAAGGTTGATTACTTACATCATGAGGATTTTTAAGAGTAGGGTGTCTCCCAAGCAGCTTCAGAAATGGCCTTAGAGAGCAAGGAGGAGAGACTGCTTGGGATTTTTATGGTGGTAGGACATGGAAACAGAGTGAGTGCTCTTGTGCTGGTTTGCATTTGCCACCAGCATCCAAGGAGGGAACATTCAGGCTTTCTAAAGGGTTTACCACATACAGATCATTGGGGAAAAGTTAGGGGTGAGATTTAAAAAATGAAGGCCTCTATTAGGCCTGTAGCTTGAGACCATTGTAAGTGAAAGTTCTGTTGAGTTCCTTGCTAAAGAGACCATGACTGTGGAGTCCAAGAAGTGAAATAGTGCCTTCATTACTATCAATGATGTCTGGAGCTCTGAAGTGGATGAGGAGTGTCTTGATGGGGCCTTTTATTATGGTCCAGTATGTGTGGACATATATGTTAATTTGAAATTTTGGTTTTCTGCGAGACAATAGATTCTTGGAGTTCTTCACTTGAAAGGTAGCAAACTTTAATAAGGAATTGTTATTGCTTTTGGCTGGGCCAGATGGACATGGACAAACCATTGGCAATGGTCCATGAAGTTGTAAAATCTTCATTGTTTGGCTAGAATATCCAGTGCTAAAATGACTGTCAGAAGTTTAGACAAGTGCATTGAGCCTTGCATCCCATTCTTAATCAGGATGTCCTGGTTAAGTAATGGAAAGCAGTATCTTTCCACAGAGCTCCATCCTATGTGATGGTGATGTTCTCTACAATGTATTCAAACTGCTTATGTTATTCACTCAGTTGATCTCAAAAGGATCACAATGTAGCCAAAGAATACATGAGAGGAGTGACCTCCTCCAGCAGTTTAACATCTTTCAAGAGACTGAATAAAGGGGATGAAATATGCATGAGGTCCCAGGTGTATTTTCGCGCTGTATCAAAGTAGCTTCCATAGCTATCCTGAGCTTGTGAACTGCTGTTTCCATGTCCTAAGGAATAGTGGGTATCTGGGTATAGAAAGAAAAGCTATCAAAGATCCTAGGCCTCTGTTTCCAGAAAGGCCTAGTATTTGGCCAACAATTGCCTATCTAACAGCATAATGTATAGGGCTGAGGAGGGAAGTTTCTTGCATCAGAATCACATAGGCTTGAGTGAAGCCTAGGGATTGCCATGGGTCCCGAGGGGAGGGACAGGGAGAGATAGAATAGATAGAACAGGAAGCATTTTGAGGGCTATGGAAGTGTTCTATATGATCTTGCTAAGATGTATATAGGCCATGTTAAATTATATCAAAATTTATAAAAGTGTGTGGTCCAAAATGTAAACCATAATGTAAACCATTGACCATGGTTGGTAGATATGTTTCAATATCTGTATATCAGCTGTAAAAAGTGTACCAACCACATATAAAATGTTATTAATAACAGAAGGGTGAAAAAGGCAAGGATGTTTTGTATATGGGAGTCCCCTGTATTTGGTATGTGACTTTTCTGTGACCTAAAACTACTTTGAGGACAAAATGAAAAAAGTAAGACATTGGGGGAATACATGGAAGAAAATGTATTCTGTACATATAGGACAATAGATCTTACAGTGATGAAAGGCAAAATATCAAAAAAATTTATATTTTTAAATATTTTTTCATTAGTTTCTATTATATCACTTTTTTATTTTTTCAAAAACTTTTTTTGTAATTTATATCTTATTATTAAAGCTGTCATTATTATTTGATTTTCTTTTTAATTGTATGTGGCTATTTTATTGACTTCATTTTTTAAGAGATTTTGGATCGCAGAAGAGTTTCAACTGTAGCAAGGGAGGGACATTGGTGTGAGGTGTCAGTGATGGGGGACACATGGGAGGAAGCTCAACTGGGCATACATATAAGGCATATGGATGTGTTTAGGTGTACGTGGCACATTGTCATGGTGGGTGGGGATTCATACAGTACTGAAGGAATGTCATGTTCCCAACCTGGGGAGCTCTGCTGCTTTCTCTAGTAGAACACTAGGAATCCCGAGTGCAGGGGCAATGACTAGTGAATGAGGACGGTCCATTGACGGGCTTTTGATGTTGATGAATGTGCTTATGAATCTTTGCTCTTGAGATGGAAGCTTAGCTTAATATTATGGGATGCCAGAGATTTACCTCATGGGAGCCTTCTTGTTGCTTGGGTGTAGCCTCTTTCTGGGCTGAACTCTGTATGTAGACATATTGCCTTTCCCCCAGCATGACACATGACCCCCGGGGATGAGCCTCCCTGGCACCAAGGGATTTCTACCAAGCACCAACTAGCAATGCAACTGAGGGAGGACCTTGACCAAAAGGGAGAAAGGGAAAAGACAGATGAGTTTGTATGGTTAAAGGTCTTTGGTGTGTGTTGGGAGGTCATTCCAGAGGTTATGCTTGTGCACTTTTGGCAGGATCTCATTGACTCCCAAAGTAGATATTACACCAAACAGCAGGGCTTCTGAGGGCTCTGGAGACATCCAGATACTACAGTCATGGCAGATAGGTCAGGGGTTTGATGCCTTGCCAGTGGGCCCTACTTTGCAGTTTGTACTCCTCAGAGTGACAGAAATGGACTCAGTTGTGGTTTCCTTACACATGGCTCTTCTATGCTTCTATTTGAACCTATAATTAGTACTAGAGTTGGTAGGTGTACGTACAGGAGACTTAAATCTTGGGGCTATCCATGTGCCAGCTGGGCCTCAAGTCTCAGTGGAGTTTCAGCACCTACTCTCCAGTTCATTGGTCTTGCCCAGGACAACTAACAAGTGGGGGATGATAGACAACTGCCATACCAAGGAACCGAGAGAGTCTGCAACTGCAAGCAAGACAGCCCCATCCATTGGCCCAAATGGATTACAGCCCCTCTCAATTAAAAGTGGAGTGGACATCACCATCTCAGAATCCTCAGGATTGGGGAAAGAACTATTATAGACTTATTGTGATTCTACCATGGAAGAAATTATATCATTGATGTGGAGGTGGTGGCCACTGGTGGTTCTGAGGGCAGGGAGAGGGAAAACAGGTATAATGCGGGGGCATTTTCAGGACTTGGGAGTTGTCCTGAATGGCATTTCAATGGAAGATGCAGGCCATTATATGTCTTGCCATAACCTAGAGAATTGGGTGGGAGAGAGTGTAAACAACAAGGTAAACTTTAATCCATGCTTAGTAGCAATGCCCCAAAATGTGTTCATCAGTTGCAATGAATGTATCTCACTAGTGAAGGATGTTGTTGGTGTGAGAAAATGTGAGAAGTGTGGGGAGCAAGGCATATAAGAATCTCCTATATTTTTTTATATAACTTATATCTATACCTATATATTTATAGGTGTAATATGGGGGCATTGTGGGGACATTAGTATTATCCTGAATGAGGTTGTAGTGATGGATTCAGGCCATTATATATCTTGTCATAACTTACAAAAATGTGTGGAAGAGAGTTTAAACTATAATGTAAACTATAATCCACACTTAGTGGCAATGCTCCAATATGTGTTCATCAATTGTAACAAATGTACCACACTAATGAAGGATGTTGTTAATGTGGGAAAGTGTAGGAGGGGTAGGGAGCGAGGCATATAAGAATCCCCTATATTTTTTATGTAACATTTATGTAATCTAAGTATCTTTTAAAAAATAATAAATAAATAAATAGGAAAAAAAGCACATAAGCAACTTATGGCCATAAACTTATGGTCTAGTGATTCTATGAGGCATGGCAGGATGTTTTTGCAACCTCTACGATGAAGGAATCTTGAGGTCACTAACAGAAATGCCTGTTTTATTGCAATTTGGTCCGATTCTAGAGTCTTTATTGGAGGGGTCACATTAAAAAATTCCTAAAATTTGTTGTGCTTGTTTTAATGTTATGAGCACTGAGAGGGTCAATAGCTGTTTCCTGAGAGAGTATGACTTGGCACAGTCCTCAGTCTACTAAATAATTTTCAGGAATTTAAGCAAGATACAGGGACTTGCTTCATGTGGGTGTGGCAATTCCCTTTCCCCTTTTTTGTGAGCCCCTTTGTGATAATTTGAGTGATCTGAATGAGTGTAACAAATGTGTTATCTTGGAGGAAGATGTCATCAGTGTTAGGTCATATCTGTGCTCCTGAAGAAATTTGGATGTGGATAAGACCTCACATGCAAAGACTGTGCAATATCTGTGTTGTTGGGGTACCCCATGGGTAGATAAGCAGAAGTATATTGATTTTCTTCCTCTGAGAGTCTGTTGAAATAGGTACTGAAAATAATCCATTCACCAAGTCTATAAGAGCAAAATATTTACCAGTTGCTGATTAGATGGAGTTAGTAGTTTCCATAGTATCGGTTATTGGATCTTTAAAGGGTAGACTGCTTTGCGGTAATTCATTGTGAAGCACCATTCATTATTTCCAAGTTCAAGACATACCAGATTGGGCTGTAAATGAGGAAGTATAGGGGATAATAGCTCCTTCTTTAATAAATCTCTGTGATAGGATTCAATCCTTGAAGTCCCCAATTTAATTGATATTAGACTATATTAACTAATTTAACTAGCCATAGGATCCATTTTGTCAGTCAATTTGCAAGTGCCAAGGTCTTAATTTAATTTTAATTTATTATTCAAGAGTAAGAACATCTATATAGACTACAGAACATTTTTTTACAATGGGTACTGTGGTCATGGGAAACTTAATCAAAGCAATAGTCCCAATAGTTAAGATGAGGCATACCTATATGTCGACTATTTTATGTTCAGTCACTCCCCTAAGATTGTTGGAGAAACTTGCTTAAATTTCATGGGATCTACAAGTATAAATGTAATTTGGACTCCAGTACTGATTATGCCATGAAGATTTGCCAATTGTTATACTGCAGCAGATCTTAAAATTAGATCAGAACCTATGTTTTAGAGGTGAAAAAGCCAAGCTTCACCATTTTATCTGTTTGTGGTATAAATTCTTTCAGTAAATTTGGGATTTCCAACTACATCAAATTGTGGATCTATATTTCAGATTGATATTTTCTTTCCCTGTACCCAGGTTTCTCCTTACCTCCCTCCTTTTTTTTCTCTTTCTCTCATTCTCTCTTACCATTTCTTTCTTTCCCTCTCTCATTTCCTCCCTTTCTCCTTTCCTCTTCTCTCTTCTCCTCTCCTCTCCTCTCCTTCCTTTCCTTCTTCTTCCTTTCATCTCTTTTTTTTTCTTTCTGTTACCTTGCTCATCATTAAATTTTTTTTTTTCTTCCAGAAAGCCTCAAATCAGGGTAAAAGTACCTCCACCCACCTGTGGAAGTAGATGAATTGACCCCTTGACTGTACCACAGGAGATTCATGGGTGTTTTTCCTTATAACCTTCAAGATCAGGATTGTGTTTGGTGAAAGAGAAATGGAAGTAGTAACAACAAAGGCATTTCATAAGGTATTATGAGCCATCTGCTTTTAGTAGTGTAATCCAAATAATTCAAATAAGACTCTTCTTCCTCCATACAAGCGACCACTTGATCCCAATAGGCCCATTTATTGGACAGGTTATAAGTCTTTCCCCTGACTTGATTATAGAGTGGTGGTCAACATCTGGTTGTAATACATAAACCATGGTCACAAGGTAAAAGTTGTTCTCTTGAGCCTAACATTAGTCACATTTTATGCTGTAATTAGGACACACAACACAATCTCAGACACACACATATATCTGCGCCAAGACACTCAAATCAGGGCCACTTTAAGCATGGCCCCATTCCACTGCTCCTGTCTGTAAACGACAATTATTGAAAGTCTGACTTAGGTTGGTAAAATCTATAACAGAGGCTCTGAAGAACTTTAAAAATGCAGCACAAAACAGCACAGCACAAAGTACAAGTTATCCTGAAAGAAAGCAGTTCTACAAGCATGCTTCCAGCAGGGAACAGAGCCAAATAGCAAGCCAAAGCAGGAGAAAAAGACCCTTGGTCATCAGCTAGACCCTCGGATCACTTTGTCAATAGTTGTTGTCACTATGAATAGAATTTCATTCAAAAATTGGGTTCAAATGTGAAGGCATGATGCTACATGCACACCAATAAGGTAAAAAAGGCTTATCACTCACATAATGAGGCTTTATTAAGAGAGCAGCATGACTCCCAAACAGGTCCGAAAATGGTTTGTGAGAACAGGGAAAGAAGAATGCCTGGTTAAGCCACGGTTAAGTTTAAGGCCCAGGGTGAGAGTGCCCAGACAGGGGCAGAGACTTGCTTGGTTTGAACCTCCCACCAGTGCCAAAGGAGGATACACCCAGACTTTCTCAGTTTGCTCAGATGTGGGACAGAAGGGAAAGAGAGTGTTGAAGATTTTAAAAATGTCAGTACTCAAACATCAAAAAATATAGTCACTCTTTATTACAACTGTGCATATACAAAAAATTACCAGTGATTTGCTTTGATTAGCTGCTCTAAAGCAATTAATTTATCCAGGAGAGATAACAATACACAAAGGCAAGGGAAATGAATCGGTGCAGTCTTATGTCATAAATAAGAAAGCTGAGATACTGCTGCAATTTTTTCAATATATGTACATAGCTCATGTTTTTTTATCAATATTAAATAGCATTTCGTGAATATATATATATATAAATAACATGTAGGTTTACAATTAATATTAGAATTTTATTCAATCTTTATGTCCATTGAAACCTTAGATTAAAGTTAATTTAAATATCTTTCAATAACATTCTTTAAAACTCTTTTCAATATAGTTCCAGTGATTTACTTAATGCTACAAAAACAGGAGCTAGAGAAAAAACTTCTTAGCATATAGCTAATTCTGGTCCTATGATCTGAAAAATAAAATTGCATTTAATTTTTAGGGTGGTTGATTCTTTCATTTTGTGATAATATGACAAGATGCTTCTATTTAATTTAGATATATAATATAAAAAATCATTGTACACTGATACCTTAGAATAAAGGATTAATCATATTAAAATATATAAAATTTTACATATCTACAGGTGATATATACAGAAAGAAAAACACCCTTCTGTGTCTTGGACATATTTTGGTGAACTTAACATTTACACAAATAGATAAAACTTACTAGCTCATTTTAATCGATGGTAATGACCAATTTACCTTATTCTTGTTCTAAAGTGCTCAATAATAAATTAGATTATTCATTCACTTCCTCTAAGACTACAATGACATATTGCCTATCTTAATATTAACCTTTTCATTAGTTCAATAAAATAGTTCAAATCTTAATGTATTCAATTAAGAAACACGGTTGCATTCATTCACAAAGGTACATTAAATTTAACTGTGAATCAAACTCTAGTTGATCTTCCAACCACAAAACATAAAAATCAAATACACATTCATACACTCCATACTTAATATCCATTAAGTAACTCTTTGGTATTCAAACCTGCTGATGAAATACACCAGAAAAATAATGAAACCAAAAGTGTGGTGGTAATATAAATCATTGTATTTTCCGGGTTCATGATATTTCCATACTTAAGAATATATCAGTTTCCATTTTTCTAATTCTGACTCTCATTGTAATACAAAGTTATTATTTGAACCTCTTTTAAATGGTTTAAATCTGTGCTGCCCATTATAGTAGACATTAACCACATTTGGTCTAAATGACACATTTCAATTAATTAAAATTTTAAAAAGTCCCATTAGCCACATTTCAATGGGACAATGGTCACAAATACTAGTGATTATCATATTGAACTGAACAGATCTTAGAACATTCCCATCAGTGCAGAAAGTTCTATTGGACAGCACTCCAATAAGGGATTGTTTAATTTCCTAGGCTGCTCCAAGCAAACACTGTGAAAAGGGTCACCTTTAATAAGGGGAAATTATTAGCATACAGTTTTGAGGCGAAGAAAATGTCCAAATCAAGGCATCATCAGGGCAACTTTCTTCCAGAAAACCGGCTGCCAGCAATTCTTTCTTCCTCTACCACATGGTAAGGCAGATGGTGGCACCTGCTGGTCTCTGCTTTCACTTCTGGGTTTCGTTGTCTTCAACTTCTTGCATCAACAGCATTCTCTCTCTCTGCATTCATTCCATTTATAAAGGACTCCAGTCCTTTATAAAGTTCCATCCTGAATGAGGTGGATCACACATTCAATGAAGTAGCCTCATCAAATAACCTACTTACAATGGATTTACACCCGCAGGAATGGATCAAATTAAGAACAAGTTTTTCTAGGGTGCATATAATTTCAAACCGCTTCAGGAATGCAGGATGCAAAATAGGGGCAACATCCAGGACACAGAACACAATTTGCTTTAGTTGCAGAATAGGAAAATAATTGCTGGAATTTCAAATAATTCGTTTAAAGATTAAATAGTACTTCAATTATGTTTACCTTGAAATTGGTAAAAACATATGTCACATATGCTTTGAAGTTTACACAATCTGACAATCTTTTAATAGTATTTTAGATATTGCATTGATTAATTGGCATCCATTGAGAAAATTCAGAAAGTATGGAAATCTATAAAGAAATAATCCCCACTGTCCCAGTAATGTAAACAATGTAATATGTTAGAGTAATTTTGCTTTCCTCAAGATAATTTTAAAAGAATTTCTATTTTTCTCCTACTTAGTGGATATAAAATTAGAAATAATTTCTTTCACTATATAGCATAAATCGAAGGCTATCTCACATTATTTTGAAAAGCAAAACATATTATTTCTACATATACACATAATTATTACATAATAACGTTTATATATAAAAGCTCTATACAGATTTTCACTTATATTTCTAACATAATAATTTCCTATCAAATCGTATTTCTCTATACCTCAGTTAAACTGTTATCATTTCCCTGATGATAAAACAATGGAATACAAGAAAACATTAACATTTACATTTTATCCATTTATCCATTTACATATCCTTAGAGGGATGCTTATTCAAGCAATGGAGTTCTGTCTTTAAATTTGTTCTGTTTGTGAGAGAATAGTGCTTGGTCTTAGTATGTGATTTGCTATCCCTCTTTAAGGATGGACTAAAATGAAAAGCAGCCATTTTAACATCATCTTCCCAAAGCAAGAGGGATTACTATTTTTATATGAAAAGATGAAATGTTACAGCAAGTTTACCATAACCATTACTGAAGGATTAATCCCGGGTGTAGTTGAATGGGACTTTGAACATTCATCTTTCACTTACTATTTTGGGGGTTCTGACATGAGACATTTTAATTGCAGAGAAGAAAGCAGAATCAATGGCTGATAACTCTGTTTATGATGTGCATGCACATACATACACACACACATATACCATTCTAAAATACAAGCCAATATCTTAGTGCAGTTCTGTAATATTTTCTAGAGCACCATTGATGTGTTATTTGATTTCTCCAGGAGCAGGACCAACGCAAGGACTATGCTACAGCTAGATTTGCGTGAATCTATCCATGAAGTACAAATGAGGGAGTGGAAGGAAATGACCAAGAAACGAGAGAATACACAATAAAATACACAACGAGAAACCTTGTAGAATGTACCACAGACATATTTTAAAGAGAGATGAGATGAGGAGATTGAATATTTATCCAAGGACTCTGTCCATCACTAGTTGAGGGCTGACTAGAACAGCATTAAATCTCAGGGACTCCAGGGCTACTTTCCTTAATATGGACCTGCAAGAAGCCCTCAGTTGGAGAAGGAGAGATACATAGGTACTTGAAGTGAAAGCTGTCAGTGTGCATGGGAACATCTCCTGTAGCTTCATCTGCACTTAAAGATGGTCAAGGTGATATGGGGCAGCACATCCGGTGTGTTTACAGCCCACCCATTATACTATTCAAATCTGCCCATGCCATGCACTGTGCCCACTCAGTTATGGATGCTTTTAAAGTGATGGCTAGCATAATCTTTAAAAAATGAATTGACACTGGAGACTAAATCTAAAAACTAGAATCACTGCTGTAGCAATGCCTCCCAAGGCTATAGTTCTTATTCATCCCCCTTTTCTGTCAACTATTAGTCCCACCCTTGCCTAGCACTTCATTTGGGTGGTTTGCTTAATCAGCCCAATAGTGCAGATATTCACCGGGAGAGTTCTGAATGGTTGGCTATTTAGTCCTTGTCAAACCATGGTCACTGTAACTGTCAGTTGATTTTTGTCATATTTGGAAGAAGCCAGAGGTACTTCAGTGAATTCTCTTAGTTCAAGAATTACTTTTCCCTGACTCTATTATGTAGCAATATCCCTACCATAACATTATATGCGGGGCAATTCACTGTGGTAGAGGAACACTTTATATCAATGATATGATCTACTAGAACCTGGAAGCATTCATAACTTTACTTCAGTGAGGGAATCTGCCCCCATCCCCATCTCTCAGTGGGGACCAGGATCTCTAATTCCTTTAAACTAGAAAGAATGGGAATCACAATTTCTGTAAATAATCACTGAGAATGATGAAAATAGGAGAAATCATAGTACCAGCCCTTGATTCTAGAGTGCAAAAAGTCTAGCTATTGATATCTCAGTAAGATATATAATGACTATTCCATATATATGTATATACACACACACACACATCACCCTCAATTACACTACTCTAAACACATACCCTGTCTTCCCAATTCTGGTGGTTTAATCGAGCCTCTAAAAGATTACTCCATTGCTCTATAGGCTGGCAGATGATGCAGTTTATATAGAACTACTGGATCTCATGGTCCAATGCTGTATCTCCTTGCCATAAAATAGGTCCTTTGTTCTAAGGGGAAGTTATGTAAGACCTCATATTGTTTTACCAAGCATTCTATCAGCCCTCAAATAATAGTTTTTCACAAGTACTAGTTACCAAGAACAAGAAAAGCAATTCCACATTAGAAATAATATCAATTCCAGTAAGGATAAATTTCTGCCCCCTCCAGAATGAAACATATCTGTTATAATCAACCTGCTGACAAGGGTCTCACTGGTGTCCTAAATAGACACCTTTTTAAGGGCTCAGTCTTTTTCTCTGAAACAGATGGTCCAGACATTTAGCAGCCCTCATTTATAAAATCAGCCTTAGTGAGGGAGAACACATATGGCTGAACCTAAATCTAATTTATATTATTTATATTTATATTTATATTTATATTTATATTTATATTTATATTT